>CAUYRH010132734.1:0-15237 GCA_963574655.1 Perodicticus potto
TATATTCAGTAGTATTGGGGTAAAAGGCTTTATAGTTATCTGTTAAGCTCAGTTGTTCTGGAGTTGTGATTAAGTCCATCATCCATCCATCCATCCATCCATCCATCCCTCCCTCCCTCTGCACATCCTCTCTACTCACCCGTCATTCCACCCATCTGTCCACCCATCAAACTGTCCAATATCCACCCACCCAACAGCCACCCCCGGCCCCATCCAGTTTCCCTCCCACCACCTATACACTTGTCCACCCACTCTCGCACCCCTCCCTCACTCCCTGGGTCCCTTGCTCTGTGCTGTGCATGAGGGAAGGACTGTACTGTAAGGCCTGGCTCACCTGCCATCTCCTCCAGGGGATTGCTTGCTTACCTGTAGAGACTGACAACCCACTCTAACTTCATGGACAATGTCTGTCCTCCAGTGTCACACTGTTTTGTCACAGGCAGCTGGTGAGTGCCATCAGCTGAAGGGCCAGGGGCCTTAAGGGTGAGGACTGGGACAGAGTCAGCTGTGTCCTCAGCATTACTCAGCCCTCAGCCTCACAGAAGCATCCGTAAATGTTCTCCGAGTTCCCAGCTGTTAAGCCCATTCCAACCTGAGTCCTAATCCATCCTCAGCCTTCCAGGATAGTTAGAGTAAGGAGCCTGCGGTCTGAATGGTAGGCAGACGCCCTCTGATGCCCTCTTCTCTTTGGCATCTTAGTCTTATTCTCTTTAGAGAGAAGCTTTTTCACCTCCTCACTTCAGAGATCTAGAGAGGTTGAGTCCAATTCAGGGTTGCACCGCAAGCCAGTGGGGAGACTTGGAATAGATCTTCTCATAGTTAGCCCTGCATGTGATCTCTTGCACACAGGAACCGCCCACAGAGACCTGCCTCGTGGGCTCCAGGAAGGTGGCTCTGAGTCCCCAGCCTCTATCTCCATCTTTCCTTTCTGGTCCTGTCCAGCCAGCCCAGCTGTACCAAGGCCGGCTGGGTGCCCTGGCAAGACACTGGGGCTGGTTGGGGATTGGAAGGCAGTGGGTTTGTTATTTTCGGACTCAGGCCTGCTCCAGAGCTCAGCCAACTGTCAGGGCTCACCTAGCCTTTCCTCGTTCTGTCCGGCCCAGGGCCACTCTGGGTGACAGGGGTCGGCGTCCCCCAGTGCCTGCTCCCAGGGACCGGTCTCCACAGAGAGCATGAGCTTGCTGGGCAGGCTGTGAGGAGCTGCCTGTCGGCAGAGGTGGTCTTACCCCTCCCGCTCCTTGTCTCCTAGCTCTCAGCCACATTGGAAGAATTAGGGGCTGCTGGCGGAGGGAGGTGGCTGGTTCCCATGGCGGGGACCATGCATAAGTCCTAACACATTGGCACTGCGTGTGTGCCGGCTGCAGGAAGTGGGCCCTGGCTGAGTGGACTGATGCTGCTCCGAGGGCTCTGTGGGCAGGGCCTGCCCAGAAAACCTTTCTCCCCAGCTGGCCTCAGGGCCTTTCTGGGCCAGGGAGAAGCCTCCAATATTTTCCTGTTTGCATTTTTTAGGATTCTGCTTGTGATGTGTGAGTCTGGGGCCTGCTCTTAGGTCCCAGGTCAGCAGGAGCTGCTGTGGGTGCAGCGTGCGACTTTGGAGGGGCCCTTTGCTCTTCAGGCCACCATCTCCTGTGGGCCCACGGTCGGTCACCGAGAGCCATAGAGTTGATGGCATGGGACATCTCTTTACTCTCTACAGTGCTGTGTAGCTGGTATTCTCAGGTCCATTTATAGATTACAGAATCTCAGAGAGAGGAAGGCACATGCTGAGAATCACAGCTAGAAAATGGCAGTGCTGGGATGGAAACCGGGTCTGTCATGTGACAAACTCCATGCCTTTTCAACTTCTCTGTGCCTTTCCAGAAATCCTATGTCCTCTAAGGCTGTGTGCCTGCTGTGTACCTGACCCGGTAGGGCTGTGGGGCAGGTGAGGGCCATGCTTCTTGCCAAGGTCCAGGGGCATGGTCAGTGCCACTTGGGCTTGGGCCTTCTGTGCCTATAGGGTAGCCTAGGCTGCTGGAGTGGGCACAGTCTGAGCCCCCAAGGACTGCCACTGCCAGGGAGGGGGCTCCAGACAAGAGTCTCAGGGACAGTGATCTATAGATGTTCCTACCTGTGCAAAACTCAGGGACAATCTTGCTGCCTCTCTCCCATTTTTATAATTCAACAGGGCCTCCATTGCTTCTTTTTATATCATTAAGAAGTAACAGTGGCTAAAAATGTACAGGAGGCCAGCTGCTTTTTCATGCATGCCATCACTGCAACCTCATACCCATGCCGTGGGTGAGGTCCTATTGTTACCCACATTTTGGAGATGGGGGAATAGACTCGGTGGAGTGGAGCCTCTGGCTTAGACTTATGGCAGTAAGTGTCAGGGCAGGGATTTGGTCCTGGGTCTGCATGGCACTGTGCTACTCTCTCCACCATGGCTGTTTCCTAGGGAGGCAGGAGCCACCCCCAGTCCTTCTCACCCAGCCTGGAGAGGATGCAATTAGATGGGCTTCGAGGGGCATGGAAGGAACGTGGGCCGTGGCACCTCTCTGGTTCTCTGCTGGCTTCTCTGTGCCATCCGGGAGTTTCCCTCCTCCCTCTGACCTCTGGAGTCTCCTGGGAGGTATGAGAGGGCTTTGCATCAAGAGTTTGCCCCCAGATGGAATGTGATAGGAGACTCTGGGGTCTGGAGCACTAGGAAATGGCAAGACTGTCCCCATCTGGGCAGGGCATGCATCTTTTGGTGGCTCTGTGAGCATCCAGTGCTCACCTCACTGAGTGCCAGGGCTGGAACGGGTGACACATGGATTTGATTGCTGAGGAAATCTGTGTGGGGGGTCTGGGTGGGGAAACAGGGTGGAACAGCTGATCAGCCTAAAAATAGCAGAGCCTGGAATTCTGAGAAGTTCGAGGGTGCCCCATTCCTAATTTGGAAGTGGCCCGTAATGTTCTCTGTGGTGGGTGCCCTACGTGGGTGGCTTTTCAGTGACTTGGGCAGGCCCCACTGTGGCAGCAGCACTGGGGCAGGGAAGGTCTGGGCTCTGGTCCTGTGCAGCCCCTCCCTGGCTGAGCAACCTGGGCAGAGAAGGCCAGAGCATCTCCGAGCACCTATTTTGCCCTGGCTGCCTGACAATTCCAGCCCTGGCCATCTGCAAGGTGGCTGGTGACATGCACTTGGGTAACAGTAAACTGTGAAGTGCTGCATACGTGTTGCCTGTCACTGAAAAAATGGAAAGCACCTGGGAGGGCAGATTTCGTTAACAGTGGCTAGAAATCTGAGACGAGCCTAAGCTCTCTCCCATGAGGTTTATAGCTTCCTATGCCTTCCTGGCATTCCCAGTTTATTTTCCTAGATGTTCCCTCTTGCGTCTTTATAGAAAATACTTCCTTTGGCTCATCTAAAATCAGAAGAGTTCAACCACAGAATAGGCTGCACAGATAGGTAGTGAGCTTTCTGTCACTGGAGGCATTCAAGAGAAAGCCTCACTGTCCATCAGTGCCCAAAGGGTTCAGGAAGGAAGGAGCCCTATCTTCAGAGGGTCTCCTTATCAAAGTCACATCCAGCTCAAAGGACCTCTTCTGGGGAGTCCTTCCTGAGCCAGAGCTGGCTCCTTCTCCTGGGTGCTCTTGTGCTTTGTGATGCCTGCTGACACACAAGCCAGACCTGGCAGGGATATTTCACTTATGGCTTAGACTAGTTGCTAGTGAACTTCCTTTGACCCTCGGAGTCTGGCCATCTGTCTCTGGGGGCTACACTACACTGGCTCTCTCTGCCTTGGAAGTGCCTTGCTCAGATCTGAGGCAGACCCACTACCTGGACCCCTTCATTGCTGTAGACTGTAGCAATGGTACCCTTACTGTCCATCAGTGCCCATGGGCCCAGTCCTCATCACAGCTGAGCCCCACCTCCTGGACATGCTTCAAAGCTCTGGTCCTGCAGGGCCTCAGTTTTGCAACATGGAGATGCTAACACCTGACACTCCAGCTTTGCAGAACTGGGTACAGACAAGATGACATCAACTCACAGGCACCTCAGAAGTCACACAATTCCCCTTCGAAGGCTCTCCTGTTGAGGATAGGCTGAGGTCTGGGGGAGAGAGATCCTGCTGGAGGCCACACATAAAACAGCGGCAGACACAGCTCTTAAATCCATGTTTCTCAGTGTTCAGTCTGCCTGCTCACTCAAGTACCAAAGAGGTCTCACATCACAGTTATGAACCCAAGCTTGAGTCTTGCCGGTCACTATGTGGCTTGGTGGCAGTTATGCCACTTCTCTTCAGTCTTCCTGTCAGTGCATTATAATGTCTGCCTTAGGGAGCTGCAGAGGGGAGTGGAGGAGACCACATGGGGAGGAGACCAAGGTCGAAGGAATAGGGCAGCCCAGGGTTTGCAGGTTAGCCGTGTGCCAGCACCGAGAGACAGCAGGTGGAGTGGGCTAGGCCTCAGCAAAGCATCTAGAAGGGGTTCAGGAAGGAAGGAGCCCTGTCTTCAGAGGGTCTCCTTATCAAAGTCACATCCTGCAGGTCTTAGCTCAAAGGACCTCTTCTGGGGAGTCCTTCCTGAGCCAGAGCTGGCTCCTTCTCCTGGGTGCTCTTGTGCTTTGTGATGCCCACTGACACACAAGCTGTTTAAGACCAGTGAGGGAGACAAACAAGCTAGTTTCAAAGCCTTACTAGCTGTATGGCCTTGGGTAATTTTGTCTTGAAGCCTTAGTTTTCTCATGTGTGAAATGGGTGCCAACAGTGTCAACCTCATAGATTTACTAGGAAAATGAAGTGGCCTAATATTGAGCCTCTGTATAAACAAATGGCAGTCATTGTTGTGGTGATGATGCTGGTGATGACATTTGTTTGTTCATTCATTCAAAAACGTTCACTGTAACCCTTTTCTGAGCTCTGGTTGGGGACTAGAGACATAGCAAGGGGCCAAACATTCCCTGACTTCTGGGAGCTAAGAATCTAGGTGATCAACCTGTAAACAAAAATTTCTGACCCAGCGTATGGGTCAGACAGGTCCTATGGGTACAGAGGACACACAGAAAGAGACCTCAGGCTGCTGGGAGGAGTCAGGGAAGGCTTCACAGAGAAGGAAACGTTTGAGTTGACAGTTGAAGGAGGAGTTAACTTTGGTCTGGTGGGCGAGCTGGAGAAATGCACTACAGGCCCAGAGCACAGCACATGCCACGCAGTTGGGTGGCTGGCGTGTAAAGCAGCAGCTTAGACCCAAGTCCACAGCAGTGTCTCACGACCATCTCTTCACCTAAGTGGCCAGAGAACCCTGTAGGAAGAGTGAGTTTTGATGAAGATAGTGCTGATGGTGGTGAAGAAGACAATGTGAAAATGATTTGATGTTGCTGGTGCCACTGTCTAGGCCAGTGTTTTTCAGTGTTTTTTATTTCATGGCACATTTGAACCTATACTTAACTTTCCACAGCACACTTATGTTGATCAAAAAAAAAAGAGCAAAAAAAAAAAAAAAAGAATATACTCACTGTGCTTTGAACTTTGAACTTCTTTCCAAAAGAATTTAATTAATGATCTTTAAAAAATTTCACAGCATACCCAAGATCTTCTCATGGCACACCAGTTGACAATCGCTGGTCTAAGCCCTGCTCCTGGAAGAGGGCTGCTTACAAGTGTGTGCAAGAGTATAGTTTCCAAATACTCCCATAGGTATGGGGTACACAGGAAATGGGAAATGGAGCCACTCGGTGCTCTTGGTAAGTGGGAAAGAGCTCTGCAATCGAGAACGCCCGTCCTGGTATTCCAGCCTGGAAGGGCCCGGAGTTCTGAGCTTGCCATGGGGCTGAATCAACCTCTGTGTCCCCTGTGCCCAGCACAAGGTGGCACCAACTAGATATTTTTAAGTATCAAAAGTCAGATCCTCTTATGGCCACATGGATGGTGAGAGGGACCCTCAGAGAGGGACAGGGCCACATGCAAAGCGGCCTCTGCTGCCTGTACCCGCAAAGTGGCCTCTGCTGCCTGTACCCGCTGGCCTTCTCTGGTCTACCTCCCCAGTCTGACTCCTGCTCTCATTCCCTCCTCTACCTGGTGGACAGAGTCCTCACAGGGGAGCACTGACTGGCTAGGCTGGCAGTCACCTCTGTCCTCCCCAGGTCTGAGCACCCACCCTGCCGCCAGGACTGCCCATGGGCAAGTGGCAACCTTCCAAGACTCCTCGAAGCCATCCTTGTCTTCTTGATGAAAGGCATCTGGGGTCCGCCAGCCCCTCCTTGGCTCAGGAGAGAAACAGAATACGCCGATAATGATCTAATATTTATACAACGCCTTTCTACCAGATGCATCCCAACAAGGTTTACAAGCTGTCCCTGCTGACGGCCCAATGTATTCCAGATCCTCCCCCGGCCCCTGCCCGCCCTCGCCGTCCCCCCTGCTCATCCTTGGGGGCCCAAATGCCAGCAGAGGCTCCTAAGCTTGTAAATCCACCTTCTCTGGGTACTGCCCCACAGGGGGATCATTTGTGCTCATGACTGGAAAAGAAAAAGCTGTCCAGAGGAGAGGCAGGGCCGCACTCAGGTTTTGAAATTTGGCCAAAGCTCACAGCACCCAGTGAGCCTCTCCCCTAGCCCTCCACAGCCTCAGACCTGTGGGAGGGACGAGGGAAGGCCGGGCTGGCCCAGCACAAATGTTCCTCCCAGTCACTTCCTCCGAGGCCGGCTCCATGAATGAGGATTTGTGTTCGTTCCCTCCCCATAAATTGCCCTTGGTCACCAGGGCCATGTTCTGTGTCAGAGTCCCTGACCACCAGCCTCGGACAAAACCTGCTTTGTGAAGTCCGGGTGGAAGACAAACAAATGATTATTACCTTCATTTATCCCCTCCCCCCACCCTTTTTTTTCTTGGCCTGGAGTTAAGACCTTTTTTCTCTGTCAACAATCTTGACTTTGTTCCCTGAGAAGGAAACAGCTCCAGGAGGGGCTTGCAGAGATGCTGCTTGCGAGAAAAACCGTTTGGGAGGAGGGTGAAAAAAGACAGAGGTGACAGGAAATGGCAGACATTTTTTGTTGAATTAAACCATTAGGAGTGACCCCCAAACCAGAGCCAGGCAGAGGGAACAACTGCATACATTTAGGTCAGGACAAGCAGCCAAGTGAGGAGCTGAAACCAATTACCATAAATGAATGTTTCTCTTTTATTCACGACCACCGTGCCTGTTCCCAGGATGCTCTTGGGCGTCTTATAAAAACAGATGAACTCTCTGGTTTTGTTCGGGGAGTTATTAGCTAATGCAACTGTTGGGCAATTTATCAAACATTAGCACACGCAGCGATTAATGACCAAGAGAAGTCATCACTGGCTGGGCCAAAGTTGCAGAAGCTGCCCTATTTCAGGGCTCAGGCACTTCTTTTTAGTGAGAACATTTATTTAGGATTTTGGTGCCCTAAAAGTAACAGCCACCCTCAAACCCACTCCTCCTGGATGGTCCTCTGGCCATAACTGTCCACAGCTACTTGAGTGAGAAGATGATTCCAAGACCCTGGTGGGATCTTGTGTCCAAGATGTGGCTCTATTCTCCAGCTTCCCCCACAGCATAGCACGTGCTATGCTCTGGCCTGGGGTCCATTTCTTCTGGCTTGCCCTCTTTCATCTCTTTCTCTGTGAAGCCTTCCCTGATTCCTCCTGGCACCCTGGGGGCCTCCTTCTGTGTGTCCTCTGGACCTGATAGGACCCTTACTCTCTGCCTCTGTAACTCGGGCTATACTAGTTGGGTCTGTGGGTTTGCAATTTGATCACCTAGACTCTGAGCTCCCTACAGTCAGGGAGTGTTTGGTCCCTTGCTCAGCTGGAGCTCAGAGAAGGGAGGAAAAGAGGGTTTGTGAATGAGTCGGTGAATGGCAGACCCATACACAGCACTGCCCTCCTGTGACTCCTGTACACACAGACTGTCTTTCTGTCCACTAAAGAAAAGAGGCCATGGTTCTCTCAGCACAGATTTCTTCTGTCGTGGAGCTGCAGCAAGCTGGCCTCATACGGACAGCCACCGGGGGAGGAGGAAGGCATCGAGGGGCAGTAGGTCTATGGTCTGGGGCAGCTCCTTTCTCTCTGCAGGCTTTGGTCTCCTCATCTGTGAAATGGGCTGGGTATTTCATCTCTCAAGCTTCTTGAGAGGAAAGTTGCTAGGGTCTACATGATCTTGGGGGCATTTCCAATTCAAAAGAAGAGAGAAGGAAACAAACCAAATTAAAGCTGCTCTACTGTTTGCTCTCGGTAACTCTGAATTAAAGAAAGAAATAGTTCAATGTCTTCTCAGACTTCTGGCTAACATGACCCTGGTGTGAGGGTGCTGATCTCAAAATCAGGAGGAGCTGGGTCCAGTCCTTGCTGTGTGACCTCAGGAAATTTGCACCATCTCTTAGAGCCTCAGTTTTGGTTCTGAAAAATGGGACAATAATACTTCATACTCTGGGGGATGTCAATGTTTGGAAAGTGCTGAATCCAGTCCTAGGACCAGAGCAGGGTCTCATTAAACAGTAGCTTCTATTCTTGCTATTAATCATACCAACAAATGCCACCGGCAGGTGAGAAGCATCTTCCTTTTCGTTTTTGATGACAAGCTATTTTGTACCAGTCCTGGTGTTAAAGAATTAACATTCTTCCTCTCTGCTAATTCCACTGAATGTGTTTCCAACCTAGCAGAGGCCGCTCTGCCAGATTCTGCAGTGGGCCTTTCCCTGCTGAGCTGCACCATCCCAGCTGGCTGGGGCTGACATTTGCCAGAAAAGCAGACCACCTTCTCGGATTTTCCGTTTGCAGCTGGGAGGGAGACAAGGAGGGCGGGCTGGCAGAGCAAATTACAAAGCAGGCTCCGGCTCCAGCTCCCACTCTGGAGGGCCAGGCCCCTCATGTGGGGGGTGAGGCTCTGCCAAGGAGACGTCTCGAAATGGGCCTGGAGCAACAGGCGTCCACTCAACGGGACATACACGAGCCCCTGAGTTCTCCTGGGTCAGCAAGGACAGTGGAGAAGGACCCAGGCAAGGCACAGAGGGTCTTCCTGCCTGTGGGGAAGGACCATAGCTTGAATCTGGGCACTGGGACTTCAGGCAGGTTGTTTTGTCTCTCTCAGTCTCAGTTTCTCTACGTGTATGGGAAGGACTGAGTCTGAAAGTCTCTTCAGTCTCTCTTTCAGACTCAGTTTTCTCTACATGTCTGGCCCTTATCTGACATGCTTAGGGCCAGATGTGTCTGGAAGTCAGAAGTTTTCAGACTTTGAGGAAGTGATGTTTGTGTATACCATGCTTTATATAACACCCCACAGCTGGGTAAGGGACGCAGCATGTAAACAAATGCTTGCTGATTTCCACAGTGAAATGTGTCAGTATTCTCATTAAGTGGAATTAGTAAAGAGCACACATTGCCTCATGGAGGTATGGAGGTCCAGATTGGATTTTTTTTTTTTTTTGCAGTTTTGGCCAGCGCCAGGCTTGAACCTGCCACCCGCGGTATATGGGGCCGGCGCCCTACTCCTTGAGCCACAGGCGCCACCCCCAAGTTGGATTTTTTTTTTTTTTTGACACTAAAAGAATTTGCTGCAAGTTTATAGAAAAGCTCTCATTTCTCAGCTCTTCCTGGATTTGGGAATTAAGGATAAAGGACTATGGACTTAAATGTCCCTGCCATAGGCTTGTGGGAAAAACCAGAAAGTGATAGGGAATGTACGGCAACTTGCGGATTTCAGAAAATGGGAGGCGTCGACTCCCCCAGATTGTGGTTCTCAACCTCAGTTACACATTGGAACCACCTGGGGAGCTTCAAGAACTGTAATACCAGCCCCAGACCCCACCCAGGGCAGTATTCAAAACTGTGGGCCCGCAGCCCTGGAAGTGGTGATGTTACCAAGTGTTCCCTGAGTGATTCTTTTCTTCTTTTTGAGAGTGTGAAGACATTATTCAGACATAATTCACACACTATACAATTCACCTTTTTAAAGTGCACAACTGAATGGTTTTTAGTAGATTCAGGCTGTGTGTGCATCACCACCAGCAACTTAAGAATATTTTATCACCTTAAAAAGAAGCCCCTACTCTGTCACTTCCCCGCTCCTAAGCAACGACTAATCTGCCTTCTGTTTCTGTAGCTTTAATATCCTGGATATTTTATACAGAAATAGAACCATATAATATGGTCTTTTGTGACTGGTTTCTTTTCACTTAGCATAAAGTTTTCAAAGCTTAAGCTTCATCGATCTTGTAGCATTTACTACATATCGGTACTTTATTCCTTTTTATGGCTGAAAAACCATATTTTGTTTATCCATTTATCTGTTTATGGACATTTGGGTTGTTTCCACCTTTGGCTATTATAAATGATGCTCTTTTGAACATTCATATGCAAGTTTTTGTGTGAACACATGTTTTCCTTTCTCTTGGTTATATAACTAGGAGGAGAATTGCTGGGTTCAAGGACAACTTTATGCTTAACTTTTCGAGGAAAGGCCAGCTTTTTCCCTAAGTAGCTGCATTATTTCACATTTCCATTATCAATATACGAGGGTTCGACTTCTCCACATCCTTTCTATTATATGACTTTTTGATTATAACCATGCTACTGAATGTGAAGTATTATCTTGTTATAGTTTTGATTTGCACTTCTCTGGCCACTAATGATGTTGAGGATACTTTATATGTGTATGGAAAATTTTTATATCGTATTTGGAGAGAAGTCTTTGCAGATTCTCTCATCCATTTAAAAATTGGTGTATTCATTACTCTTTCCTAATGAAATCCTGTTTCTTCTCCAGTTAGAAGCTTCTAACGTAAGAATTGTGTGTCACGGCATATTCAAATCCAAGTGCAATCTTGGTTCTTAATCTAAGCAGCCCTAAATGATTTCTTGTAGTGAATAAAAGTATTTCAAAATGTACTTTCTTCAATAGTTCAAAGTAGATTCATCCTGGGAACACATATGTATTTCTGTAGTTAGCTGTGTTGTTGCAGTCCATGTAAAGCTCCTGTATAAAAGAAAGGCATACGTTTAACAGAACCATCATTTTCTGTCACTGAGTTGAAGTGTTTGCCAATAAAATATTCTTCCATAATCACAAAAATGGTATATTTACTTTTTTACTTTTGAGTTTCAAGAGTTTTTTGGGTGTTCTAGGCACAAGTCCTTTGTCAGATATATGATTTACAAATGTTCTGTGCATTGTCTTTTTTTTTTTTTTGAGACAGAATCTCACTATGTTGCCCTCGGTACAGTGCTGTGGCGTCACAGCTCACAGCAACCTCCAACTCTTGGGCTTAAGTGATTCTCTTGCCTCAGCCTCCTTAGTAGCTGGGACTACAGGAGCCCACCACAATGCCTGGCTGTTTTTTGTTGTTGTTGTTGTTGTTGTTATTATTGTTACAGTTGTCATTGTTGTTTTTAGCAGGGCAGGGCTGGGTTTGAACCTGCCAGTCTTGGTGTATGTGGCCAGTGCTCTAACCACTGAGCTGTGGGCGTCGAGCCATATTTTCACTTTCTTGACAGTGTCCTTGGAATCACAAAAGGTTAAAATTTTGATAAGGTTCAATTTATCTATTTTTTAATTTTGTTCTTGTGCTCTTGAGGATCATGTCAGAGAACCTATTGCCAAATTCAAGGTCTTAGAGGTTTAGCTGTATGTTTTCCTCTGAGAGAGTGTCATAGTTCTGGCTTTTATGTTAGGTCTTACATCCATTTTAAGTTAGTTTTTGTATATGGTATGAGGTAGGGGTCCAACTTCTTTCTTTTGCTCATCTGTCCCTCCGTGGGTGAGACATGTACGGTTTGAGAACCACTGCATTAGAGAGTAGACTCCTGGAGGGCGGTTTGTGTTTTCTGTGTCCTTGGCACTAACCACAGAAGCATAGAAATGAAGGGATGGATGGATGAGTAATGAGGGCAAACGTGCCACAAGTCAGAGACTCTGAGTGTCAGATCAGAAGAAGGCTAAGTATTCATGAAGAGCAGTCTCCCTTCTGTGGAGAGTCCCCTTCTGATAAGGCAGAGCTTTTCCAAGACTTTTTGGCCATACGTTTGGTGGTAGGGAGCTCCCTCTCTGTAGAGCTAGTCACCAGGGAGGGGTCTTATTGACCTGAGGGAAAATTCTTCCTTGTACGGAGCTGAAATGTGCCTCCTTGTAGCATCCCTTCATCCTAAGCCCCAACACTGCCATCCGCTTTAAGCCAGCCCTGAAGATTGTATGCTGATGAGGGCGGCTGCAGCATCTTCTCCTGCAGCCGCCTACCTGTCATGGATGGGTTTTTAGCCCCTCACGTCCTGGATGCCTCTTCTGCATCCACTCCAGCCAGCCCTGTTCTGCCACGGGGCAGGCCCAGGACCTGACACTATTCACCAACCACATCAGAGGAAAGCAGGTCTTTTTCTCCCTGCTTTTGGCCTGAGCTCTATTAATTTGGCTAGAGCTCACATTAGCTCTTTTTTGTTTGTTTTGTTTTTTGACACAGGGACTCACTCTATCACTCAAGCTGGGGTGAAGTGACCTCATAACAGCATTAGAACCTCAGTCTCCTGGGCTCAAGTGATCTTCCTGCTTCAGCCTCCTGAGTAGCCAGGACTACAGGTATGCACCACCATCTTTGGCTTATTTTTCTATTTGTTTTTTTTAGAGATAGGGTCTCGCTGTTGTTCAGACTGGTCTCAAACTCCTGGCCTCAAGCAATCCTCCTTTCTGGGCCTCCCAGAGTGCTAGGATTGCAGGCGTGAGCCGCTGCACCTGGCCTCATTAGCTCTTTTTCATTAGTCCCCAAAGCCCGCTCACTTAGGTTAAGCTTGTGATACTTATTAACAATATAAGATGAACAATGTATTATTTTATTATAATAAACTGATAGCGTTGATATCATTAATAATATATTAGGACATATTAATGAGGATGGCCACCATCTACTGTGCCTTTACTATGTGCTAGCATTATGCACAGTGCTTTATAAATATTGTCTCTTTTGGTTTTCTATAAGGCAACTGTTATCGTACCCATTTTAGAGAAAACTGAGACTCAGAGAACCTGACTCAGGCTACAAAGCTCAGATTGAACCTGGGCTTGCCTGCCTTCCAATGCCCTGATCTGTTGCTCTGTGCCATCCTGCCTCCTGCAGATGGTCCTTCCTGAAGGAGGTGCTGCCCTGCCTGTCCTTGCACAGCTGCAGCTGAGCCCAGGATTAGTTCTGGGCCTTTGAGTCTGCCATGTTGCACACCTGCTCCCCCTTCTGCAGCTCTGGGCTTCCCTCAATCTCCCCAGCCTGCCTGTCATCTTTGCTGATGGAATTCTGACCAAGTCAGGATTAGAAGCAGAATCCTTAGTATTCCACTCTTCCTCCCGCCTACCCTAAGCAAAGATCCTCTAAGACTGTGTACCAGGTTGGGAGCCCCACTCACGTGGATCATCTTTTCTCCCCTGGCTCCTCTCTTGGGGGTTGAAGAAGCAGTCACATAGCACTTTCCCTTGCCTGCTGCTTGGCGCATTCCAGAGCAAGGTCGCCAAGGCACATGGAAGCCACCTCCCCTTCAAGGAGGAGTGGGTGGTTGTATTTACAGATGGGCGTGGAGAGTTGCCCTCCAAGGAGGCACTGGTTGTTCTCACACTGCCAGCCCAGCATGAGCCTTTGCAGCTGTGAGCGAGTTGGATGCAGCCTGAAGAACCCTTGGAGCAGGCTGCATGTCAAGAACTTGGAACCATTTTGCAAGTTCATTAGGCACATTTTCAAAGCCCAGACAGGCTCCAGAAAGTTACAGAAATAGCTGGTGGTGTAGTTTGACCAATTCAATTCAATTCATTAGAACAGTTTAATTAGACATAATTTCTACCTTCTCATCCACTCTATTCACTCAGTGATTCCTTCATTCACATATCACTGTATTCCACGAACTTTGTTCATTTGCTCATTCATTCCTTTGCCCCAATTTATGGCACAGGTCCACTTCCTTACCTCTTACAAGTCTTTTTCTCAAATGTCACATTAGTAGTGAGGCCTTCCATTCCGTCTCACACTGCAGGGAAAGCCCTTTCCCTGTTTTAATTTTCTCCATGCATCTTCCTAATACATTACCTAATTTATTTATTTGTTTTATTCATTGTCTGGTTCTGGTGAGTATAATAAACAGGGATTTTGTCTATTGCTTTTGTTTAGATCATCAGTGCCTAGAATAGTGTCTGGCACATAAGGGGCTTAAGTAATAACTGAAATGAATGAACCCGCTCATTTATTCAATAAATACAGGGCTGAACATCTGCTAGAGAGAGAGAGTTACTTTTGAAGAAGGTTAGAATACAGGATAGGTGCTTGGGTTGGAGGCCCATGGACTAGGCATGGAATGATGTCTAGGGATGCTCGTGTTAACAAAGATATTAATGGGTGACAGGTGGAACATTGTGGGTTGGGGGACAGCTAGCACAAAGCAAGTGGAGAAATGCAGACCCTGTTTGCAGAGATGCTCCTGACGCTTCCTTGCTGGATTTGGTGAGCAGTGGACTCTCACCAAAGAGTGGGAGCGGGGAGTCTTTGAGCATCGCTGGGAGTCTGGGTGGAAGATGATGTCCTTAACCTACAGGGACACTGAGGGTTTCAAAAGAAGAAAAAAGTGATGGCTTCAAGACCTCTCTTTCAAAAGCAACTTTCAGTTACAATTTGACCCATATTTTTTGTGTTGTGTTGATTTAATTTTTGATTCATGTTGTCAGGAGAGGAGAGTGTTTTGGCTGCCTCATCCATCTCTGCTGTCTTATATCTGGGTGTCTGTGACATGTGGCTTCTTGGTACAGACAGGAAAGGGCCATGCACAATGGGAGACCCACCCAGGGCTTTCCTTCTCCATGGTCGGCATGGGCTGTGGTGAGACTAGGATGGGGAGAGGAACCATTAGCGTTTGACGCTTGGATCTGATCCCTTCCAAGGACTGTCTGCCTTTTGAAGATTATTGAGAAGCCTGCTTTGGAATTTTGAGCAAACATCAGCCACAGCTCCACAGCTATGGATTTTATGTGAAATTGTAGTCAGAAGAGGAGGAAGAGGGAGAGGAGCAGCTGGAAGACTTCCCGGGGAGGAGTTTTCATGGGCTGTTCCTGTAGAGTGAGCAGACCTGCTCTGTGGGCCCCTGAGGGAGGGCAGAGGAGGAGGCTGTGCAGCCGGAGCATGGACTCCCTGGTAGTCAGATATTTCCAAGGATGGGATGGGTTGACTTTGAAGGTAGTGAGCTCCCTGATCACAAAGCGGGCAAGCAGGGGCTGGACAGCTAACAGCTATTAGGG
>CAUYRH010132738.1:0-24746 GCA_963574655.1 Perodicticus potto
TGGCGGGCGCCTGTAGTCCCAGCTACTTGGGAGGCGGAGGCAGGAGACTCGCTTGAGCTCAGGAATTGGAGGTTGCTGTGAGCTGTGATGCCACAGCACTCTATCCAGGGTGACAGCTTGAGGCTCTGTCTCAAAAAAAAAAAAATAATAATAATTTAATTAATGATCTTTAAAAACTTTCGCGGCACACCAGGGTGCTGCATTCCCTGCACACCCAGGTGAAAATTACTAGAGTGTGACAGCTGATGATGCCAAGTGGGAGATAGCAGGAGACAGTTGGGGGGGGGTGAGGGTGGTGGCAAAGGGTGGCAGTAATGTCTGGGCAGTGGGTGACTTCTGCTTGTGCTCAGCCCTCTGCCCTTCCCTAGGGGACCCTGTTCCAGCTGCTGGACCAGTTAAGTTCTCTGACATTGTGTGTGGCCTATTCCATTGCAGACTCCATCGGGGGCCCTTTCCCGGTCAACCCTCACCGATGCCATCACAAGCAGAAGCACTGCCTGCCGGTGCTGCCTGGTGGGGGCCTCCCAGCCACCCCACTGCTCTTCCACCCGCACACCAAGGGCTCCCAGATCCTCATGGACCTCAGCCACAAGGCCGTCAAGAGGCAGGCCAGCTTCTGCAACGCCATCACCTTCAGCAACCGCCCGGTCCTCATCTATGAGCAAGTCAGGCTGAAGGTGGGCCTCCCCCACCCTCGCCCTGTCTTTTATCTCCCACCCCCTGGATTCTCAGTCACTGCCTGCTACTACCCCCAGCCAGATACTGTGCCACCCTCCCCTCCCCCGCCTTTTCCTCTTTGCACCCTGCTTTCCTCTTCATTCCCTTTCCTGCCCCTCCCTGTGTGGCAGGCTCCCTGGGGAAGGGGAGGGTCCCCAAGGGGTTGGGGAGGCTGGTGTGGCGCTTCTGGGAGTCTGCCTGAGGGCCTGAGGGTGAGAGGCTGGGCTGAGGCTGACCCCTGCTACCCAGATCACCAAGAAGCAGTGCTGCTGGAGCGGGGCCCTGAGGCTGGGCTTCACCAGCAAGGACCCGTCCCGCATCCACCCTGACTCGCTCCCCAAGTACGCCTGCCCTGACCTGGTGTCCCAGAGCGGTTTCTGGGCCAAGGCGCTGCCGGAGGAGTTTGCCAACGAGGGCAACATCATCGCTTTCTGGGTGGACAAGAAGGGCCGCGTCTTCCACCGCATCAACGACTCTGCCGTCATGCTCTTCTTCAGTGGAGTCTGCACGGCGGACCCGCTGTGGGCCCTGGTGGACGTCTATGGCCTCACGCGGGGCGTCCAGCTGCTCGGTGAGTGCTGGCCACTGCGGGGTATGCCCCTCAGCTTCTAGGCACTCGATCATCAGGTGTAGGGACCCTCCTTGACCGGTGGCAGCCCAGGGAGCCCTGTATAAACTGCAGAGAGCCCTTTCCTGCAGGCCTGCAGCTTTGACAGGTGGAGGCTGGGTGAGATTTCTTCCCTCTGCAGCCCCTCTGGTGGTGCCTGTGAGCGGTGCCAGGAAGTAGTTAATATTAATCATCACAACCATAGTTCACAGAGCAGTATGAATGTGCCTCAGGTGCGTACTTCTCTGTTGCTGGTTCTCAGAGCAGCCCTGGGAGGCAGACTCCATTGTTGGGCCCATAGAGGTTTGGGTTCAGGGAGGTTGAGTCACAGGTCCGAGGAGTAGTAGAGCCTGTGCTTGGCTCTGAGTCTCCAGCTCTGTGAGCTCTCAGCCCCTGGGCTCTGCAGCCTGTCAGCAGGCTGGGCTCCAAGCCCCGTGCCTATTGCTGGGATGTTGGGTACAAGGATAAGAGTAGGAGCAGAAGGAACATACTGGGGAAGTAAGACTTTGCCAGCAGCAACTTCAGGGGAGCAAGAGGGCAGACATCCACTGAGGCAAGGAGGAGGAGCAGAAGGCTGCCTGGAATGCTAGGTGCCAGGCTTCCCAGCAGCAACACAAATGGCAGAGCCAGAAGGGGCTGCAAAGACTCTAAGACTTCCTTGGGGCACACAGTGAGTTTGTGGTGAACGTGGGACTAGAACCCAGGTCACCTGGCTCTGGTCCAGGGTCCTTACCACCTGGCTATACCTGTGCACATGTAGATTCTGGGTACAGATCAGCCTATCAGCAAACTGGCTTTGTCTTTACAGCCTGCACGAGCTTCAGCTTCCTCATCTGTAAAGTGGGTTGCTAGGATTATTAAATTAAAGAGGCTGGGAGTTGGCTTGGCACCTGTAGCACAGTGGTTATGGCACCAGCCACATGCACTGAGGCTGGCGAGTTCAAACCCAGCCTGGTCCAACTAAGCAATAATGACAACTGCAGCAGAAAAATAGCTGGGCGTTGTGGCAGGCACCTATAGTCCCAGCTACTTGGGAGGCTGAGGCAAGAGAATCAGTCAAGACCAAGAGTTTGAGGTGGCCGTGAGCTGTGATGCTACGGCACTCTACTGAGGGTGACACAGTGAGACTCTGTCTCAAAAAAAAAAAAAAAAAAAAAAAGAGGCTGGGAGTTAAATACTCAGCAAAGTCCTGGGTACCGGTTCATGCTAAAACATCACTCATTCCTTCCTCTGCCATCTCTACCCACCTCTCCCTGCAGAGAAAAATGTCACGAAGGTGGTTGAAAACTATTTTTTTCCCTTACTAACTTCAGAGCCTAGAAACAGGGAAACTCTTCTTTTAAACACCTTTATTGGGGCGGCGCCTGTGGTTCATGGAATAGGGCGCTAGCCCCATATACCAAAGGTGACGGGTTCAAACCCAGCCTTGGCCAAACTGCAAAACAGAAAAATAGCTGGGAGTTGTGGTGAGCGCCTGTAGTCCCAGCTACTTGGGAGGCTGAGGCAAGACAATCGCCTAAGGCCAGGAGTTGGAGGTTGCTGTGAGCTGTGTGACATGATAGCACTCCACCGAGGGTGATAAAGTGAGACTCTGTCTCTGCAAAAACAACAACAACAACAAAAGACCTTTATTGGAGTAAAAAGTCATTGAAAGTGAAAACAGAGAAATGAGTCAGAAGCCTGTCTGTTTGTTGAGTTCCAAACATCAGGAGGCTATTTTTATTAACTGGCAATTTGGGAACTTTCTGTTTTTCAACTCAATAAAAGTGTTTCTGCATTCGCCCTGACATGTTGAGCACCTGAAATGCAGCTGTTCTGGGTCTCAGCAACTGAGCAGGGAGCCCAGGTGCCTGCCCAGTGCCTTTCTCCTTCCCCTGTCCCTGCAGGACTGCCACTGCCAGAGGCAGAAAGGGCAGTGGTTACATACCTTGTGGGCCTGAACTCCAGAGACCAACAGGGTGAGGCCAGAATCTGGCCTGAATCTGGCCTCACCCTGGCCAAGGGGTGGGAACTCAGTTTCCTCATCTGTAAAATGGGTGCAATAACAAATATTTTCTTTAGGTTCTTTTAAAGACTTAAAAAGCCGACTTGTGAGGAGCAGCTGACACACAGTAGGGAGTCAGTGACCATCATTTGACCCCACTTGTCCTGGAGAGGGTAATGCTTG
Source organism: Perodicticus potto (assembly GCA_963574655.1). Classification (NCBI taxonomy): domain Eukaryota; kingdom Metazoa; phylum Chordata; class Mammalia; order Primates; family Lorisidae; genus Perodicticus; species Perodicticus potto. Next base: position 3,492 of record CAUYRH010132738.1, read on the forward strand.
ACCCAAGGTTCCTGTGAATGCCTTGGTGCTGCTCTGGTATCCACAGGGCCCCACACTTCAAGGCACTGGAGTCCCAAAGCTCAAATTTGAGCTCTAGCTTGACATGTCTGCCCGAGCCTCAGTCTTCTCATCTGTATTATGGCTGTGAATACTATGACTTAGCCCAGGGCTTGAACACCAGGTGGAGGACAGAGAATGTCTTTGCTCTTGAGAGAGGCCCAGTCTTATTGGGGGGTGGACAGGTAGAAGAGGTTGGGAACCATTTTTTGCTTTTCCCAAAGCAAAAAATGCCCTTTCTGGTTGTTCCCACTCCAGCTTTAAGGCCTCTAAAGCCCCCTCCCCCTAAGCGTTCACAGGTGGAATTCTCTTCTCTGCCCTTGTGTCCCACCACATGGTGCCTGCACTTCTGTCAAGGCATTGGCTGAACCTGGGTCTGTGCATATGTCTCTGTCCTCATAGGACGGTGGGGGGTGGGGAGCTCCTCTCCAGAGTGACTCTTGTACCCAGCTTGCAGGGTGGGCAGGGGAGAGTGGTGGGATAGGTGAATGGGAGGGCAGATGACTTGTTAGATGAAAAAAAGGGGTGGGGGGTGTTGAGGCAGAGCCCACCCTGCCCACAGACAGCCCCAGCTCACTAGGAAGTAAGGGGATGAAGCAAACATAAAATAACCCAAGAGAAAACAGCAAGTCAGGCAAGTCACTGAACGCTGGTCACGGGATCCCTTCCATCTGCCGAGATGATTTCCATCCAGTTATCTCATTTAACCCCTCAGCAGCAGGCCCCAGAAGGAGTGTTTTTTATCCCCACTTGGCAAGGAGATAACTGAGGCCTACGGAAGGCCTGGCTTGTCCTTGTAGGGATATGGCAAAGCTGGGACTCGAACTGGATGTTCTGATACCAAAAGCAATGCCATTTCCATTACCCTGTAGCAGGTTTAAACATAAAAGGAGGCAGGAAGTCAGAGAGGGCTGAGGTCAGTGAGGGAGGATGGACTCCAGGAAGGCTTCTTAGAAGAGAAGGCTTACATGTTCCCAGAAGGTCTAGGCGGGGGAGTGAAGGGGAACAGCCCAGGTGACTGGGGCTTCCAGCCTTAGGGGCTGGGGAGAGGCCTACAGCTGATCTGAAGGGCCCACTGGGGACCAGAGCCCAGGCGTCCATCCCCACCCCCTCTCTGACTATAAATGGGTTTGCAGCGGTATTTTCAGTTTCATTTAGATTTCCCGACAGGCTCTTCTCTGTACACCCATCCCAGCTGTAAATCATCATAATCTCTGGGCATTTTCAAACACCGATTATGATCCCTAAATTCAATTAGCAGATTAAAATATCTCTTCATTCTGTTCTTCCTAAACCGATTTTTTTTTTTTTTTTGGTAAGTAAAAAAAGAGTTAGAGTAAGCATTCCATTCAAGAGATTTCTGAAGTGGGCACAACGCTCTCTGTCCCAGCTGGTGTCCCTGCCTCTGAGTCACCGGGCTGCCCTACTGCATAGCCTTGGGGTTGGTTTCCTTCCCTCACCCTCTCTTCCCCTCTACCTACCTCTTCATTCCTGCCTGCCACTTCATTCCTTCTGTATCTCTCGGGGCCTTTCCCTCTCTCCCTTGACCTGTGTCCTCTGGCTCTTCTTGCCTTCCCTGGTGTCCCCTCCCAGCTGCTGTCTCTCCTCTAAAGAAAGTTGTTCTCTGTCATGGCAGCGCTGAGGCTGGGCCATTCTTTCCTGGGTGATTATTCTCAAAACCAGTTTCTGATCTTTAGGGATTTTCTGCCAGGCTGACCCTAGCCCTTCCTCTGTCTGGAATCTGTGGCCACAGCCCTCTAAATCTCACCTGATCCGTTTCTGCTCCTCATACAGCGTCCCAGACTGCCTGGTTCATAGTAGATACTCAGGTCAGGCTGTGGGTGGATGGGCTGTGTCCCTGGACAGAGCAGAGGCCGGTCTCTCCCTGACTGACCCTCATCCTGCCCTCCCTGCCCTGACCATAATGCAAGGACGTCGTTGCCCATGGCATGGCCCTAGCAGACCTCAAACCGGCCTGCCTCCCACTATGCTGGCGCTCAGCAGATCACCCTCTTTCCTCGGGGCGTGCTGGCCCAAGCCCAGGATGGTATCTCCAAGAATAACAGCTTCCTACCTCCAGGAAGAAGGACCCGCCAGCAACTAAATAAACACAAGTTTTATGGGGTGATTAATACTTAGAGAGAGGAGCTTCTCTCCCAGTTTTTAAAGTCTTCTTGCTCCTCTCAGTAAAGTTGACTAGAGGAGCAGCCATGAGTCCTGGCAGAAGGTTGGTGAGCCAAGATTCCATGTACGGCGTGCTGAGCATCCCTCTGCGCCCACCACAGCCCAGGCACTCTGTAGGGGAAGAGGGGGGAGATGGAAAATTAAAACCTACCCCCTCTCTTGGAAGGTGTTTCCACTAGGGATACACCATGTGACTGATATAAAGTGGCCTAAATACAATTCTGCAATTAAGTGTGCACTGAAGAGTTAAAACTGTGAGAGTGCAGCTGGGGAGCAATCCAGGAGGACTTCCTGTAGGAGATGCGTTCCGATCAGGTAAAAACGGAGGTAAAAACAACAGGTTGGTTGAGGAGGAATCATTTGGCTCAGACAGGAGGGGTGTGCACAGGCACAGAAGTGAGGCATTAGCAGTCAGTAGGGGAGCAGATCCTTTTGGGGAAGGGATGAAGTAGAAAGGTAGTGGGTGACTTGTGGAGGTGAGGGGCATGCACCAGTGTGGGTTGTGTATGCATCACAGGGAAAAGAGCCATGAGAGTAGAAAGCTTCCAGCAGCTTCTGTGCTGTCAAGTTGTTGAGTAGGAGGAATTGTGGTTAAAAGTGGAGAAGTACAAGACCCAGAGATGGGGAGGGGCCTGCCCAAATTCTCCCAGCTGGACAGAAGCCAGGCTGGGAATCCAGATCTCCCTGGCTGATTTGGGAATTGAGTCAAAGTGAGGAGACCTATTGGCACATCAGAGTGGCAGTAGCTGAGCCCCGGAGGGTGCTGGGAAGGTATGGGGGGCTCCTAAGGAATCGTGGCATTCTGTTTTATCCTTCTATGTGCGCCGGAGGAAAGAGGTGTATGGAGACTCTTGGGGTAGCCTTCTGGGGGTCAGGATGCTGCTGGCTTGGTTCTCAGGGGTGGCAGGCCAGCCTTGCTGCCCTGCAGTGAGAGGCTGTGCATCCGGAGGTAGGGGCCTGGGTCAGTTACCTTGTCAGGATGTGCCTCAGCTTAAGCGGCACCAAGAGTGAGCGATCCCCAGCTGAGGACCACACTGCCATCTGGGGCTTCTGCTTCCCAGCCTAAACCAATATTTACCCTCAGCAGTGGTTGCCAGGGGCCAAGAGGCAAATATTAGTTTAAGGAGCCTGAGCCAGCTCTTGGGTGGGGGGACTGTTGAGGATACTGATCATGATTTCCTCTTCTTTGACAATTTTCATTTCCTTTTGTTTAAGAAAAAAATCTGGTTGGTCCTTCTGTTTCAAAGACTCTTCCAGGCTCTTCATTTCTTCTCACCCCCAATTCTGCCAATTGCGTCAGTGCCCCACACCAAACCCTCTTTTCTCCTGGGAAGCCTTCCTTGACCTCCCCTCTTCAAGGCAGCCTTCCACTTCCTCTTGAAGCTTATGGAGGTCTAAGCAGAATAAGCGTCTTGAAGCATGTATTGTACTGCTGTTTAGGAAGACAGCATAAATCTTCTTTGTATATAAAGAAAGTCATTATTGCCCTCATATTGCAGACAAGGGAACAGAGGCTCAGAGAGGTCTGATAACTTGCACAAAGTCACACAGCTGGCAGTTGGTGGTGCTGGGATTTAAACCCAGGAGCTTGGGCTACATTGCCTCCCAGATTTTCTAGATGAGTCCATCTGCTCTCCCTGTTAAGTATGGGTACCCCCTGTGCCTTCCAGAGTAGGGTTCATGAGAGCTCAAGGCTTCAAGGACTAGCCACACATGTTGGACACAGTTAGGCCACCAGGGCCCCAGCAGTGCTGGTACCAGGTAGAGGGGCACCTGGGGTGGTAAGGATGCCCAATTCGGGGATGAGGTTGGGCCTGTCTTATAGTTCCCTGGAGGCTCCCAAGGTCTTTTTCCAGTTCTCTTGTTTACCAAGCACCAGTTTTCTGCCACAGTGAATATATGTAATTGCCCATATCGGACTATTTCTAACTTACGGAAATGGCAATTTCATGTTTGCAGCTAGACCCATGATAAAGTTCTAAAGACCTTGGTGAGACCTAGGGGACTCAGGGTGGGGTCTGTGTGTAGGGAGGAGCTGGGGCCGTGCAGTACTGGGGACTAAGCCCACATTTCAAGTGCAGGAGACTGACTGAATCAAGATTTGACTTGGCCACTCACCAGTGCTAGGCAGTTCTTCAGCTTCTCTGTGCCTTTCCTTCCTCATCTATTATTTGGGCATAATTATACCTCAGAGATGGCTGTGAGGTTGGTAGACATGTGAAAGTGTTTATGCAAATGGTAAGGGCTGTTGTTTTTAGTTTAAGAAGGAATATCTAATTTAAATGTACCACCCTTCTTTACCCCCCAAAAGAGACAAACCCCCAAGCCAGCCCTCTAACTAGAAGACGGGACTTTACAGCCAAGTCTCCATAGCTGAATGAAAGTAAAACCATATAAGCTTGGCACCTGTAGCTCAGTGAGTAGGGCGCCAACCACATACATCGAAGATGGCAGGTTCAAGCCTGGCCCGGGCCTGCTAAACAACAATGACAACTGCACCCCAGAAATGGCTGGGCATTGTGGCAGGCGCCTACTTGGGAGGCTAAGGCAAGAGAATTGCTTAAACCCAAGAGTTTGAGGTTGCTGTGAGCTGGGATGCCACAGCACTCTACCGTGGGCCACATAGTGAGACTCTGTCTCAAAAAAAAAAAAAAAAAGAAGGATTCTACTGCTTGAAAACAAAAAAGTTTGAGACCCAGTAGACCAGGTGATTCTCAGACTCTATAAGCTCCTATGGCTTGATGATTCTATACATCTAAGAGTCTGTGACTGTGAGTGATTCTAGGACATTCTGCCTTTCCCTTCGTGAGTCTCAGAAAGCATGTTTGTTTCTCCTTGCTTTCGGGGTGTGGGTTTCAGAGCGCTGCCCAGAGAGATGGAGGCCCCCCCACCCCTGCCCATCCTTGCTACACACCCACCACCCACCCAGCTCCTTCCCTCGCCCTGTGGCACTGATGTGCGCCAGCAGGAGGATGTTTACTGTAGAGACAGTAAATGGGCTGGCTGGCAGGCCTTCCAAACAGGGACCGGAGATACCCACCAGCCGGCCAGTGGCTGCAGGCTGACCCATGGTTAAAGATTATGCACTGCTCCGGATGTGAGAATGTAAACAAACAAGATTCTCACTGTGGCAGGCCCAGCTTTAAGGAGGCTCTTGCCTGCTTTAGGCGCCCCCCCCAGTGCTCAGGCCCTGCCATGGTTACCCTGCTCTCTTGGCAGCATGTATCAGGACTGGGTGGCTCTCTGAGTGATAGCTGGCCCCATGGAGTAGCCCCCTCGACCTGGGCCCTCTCCCCTCTCTGTCCCTCTCTCCTTGCTGGCCTTGCCCAGACCCTTCTCCAGGTATTCAGGAACAGTTTTCCCACCTGCAAGCCTCGCATGTCTGTGAATCCCAACCCTCCTATCCTTTAACCCAGGTCAAATCCTGTTCTTCCAAGATGGCTTCCCTAAGCTACTCTGAAACAGGAAGGGGACCTCAGTCCCAGTTGGAGATCTTTATCCTAAAGGGGATAATTATCTTAAAGAAGAGAAGACTCAGAGGGAGCCGGAAGAAGTGGATCTAGGATACATATGGATTCATACAAGGAGAGTTTTTCTAATACGTATTTATTCAAAGATATAGGAAAGGTAGTCTTGGTAGGTAGTGAGCTTCCTGTCCCTAGGGGCATTCTAGCTGAGGCCGAGTGAGAACTGGGCAGGGATAAATGGATTTTCTAGTTCTTAGTTCCTCATTTCTCTAAGGTCCTGTCTGATCTGAGATGCTAAGACTCTCCTAACTAAATTGTATTCAGATATTCTCCTACTTCTAAAGCCTTGTCTTTCCTGGTGGCTGTTGGCTCCCTAGGGCCCAGGGCCTGGCTCCTTCCTCTCTCCAAACCTGCTGCCTAGGGCTGGGAACACAGTAGGTCAGTGAGTGGGTACCCTGACTGCCACTCAGGGGGGAGGACACACCTGGCCTGGACCTCCCAGCCCTTTCAGGGCCTGGTTATTTCTGCTGTGTTCCTGGGCATCTGTAGAGCCACTGCCAGACACCAGAACAGACAGGAGGTAAAAACTGACCATCTCGTTCCTGAAAGAGGAGGCATGCAAGGGGAGTCAGTTCAACAGCATCTCTGGGGGCCTTGTGCCATCTCTCCCCTGTCATAAACACTTCCAAAGTGGGCCTTGTGTGTCTAGCCCTGATTACATAACTTGTTGCTTCTAAATGTGGGGCCACCCCACCACGCAGAGTTACAGGTTGCCATTCAGTCTTCCTAAGCCCTACCCCAGGTACAGTCCTGAGCTGAGATTGCCCCATGGTGTTCTCTCATGGCTTAGGGGGCTCACACACTGGCCTGACCTCCAACTTGATTTCGGCTCACTCAGCTGCGACCTTTGCTGTCCCTTCTGTGGAAGGCGCTCTGCCCAGCTCCTCCATCTAGAGTTTCATCTATTTCAGGGCCTCGTCACTGCAGGGCCCACTTATGGGATGGTTATTTTAGAGCTTGCTGGCTGCTTGCAGCTGCTTCTCCCCTGAGGGGTGCAGGGGAAGGGAGAGAAGACATGCTTGGGCTGGGCACTGGCCCCAGGATTCATTCTATCTTAGCTTTCCCCCAGTGGCTCCTGTGCCTCCCTTGCCAACTCCAGTAATATTTTAAGCAAGACTAAAAGGGTCATCTCACTACCCTCTCCCCTTCTTTCTCTTTTTTCTCCTCTAATCTCTACTTTACAGCTGCTTTTCCAGTGATTTCGTTCAATGACTATTTCCTGGATACCCCTCAAGACTGATGTGAAGTCCTACATTAAGGTTTAAAAAGTCAATGATCTGAGTACAGGTGGACTGACCTGACTTTTGTTTGTTTTGTTTGTTTTGAGACAGTCTTACTTTGTCGCCCTTGGTAGAGTGCTGTGGTGTCATAGATCACAGCTGCCTCAAAATCTTGAGCTCAAGTGATCCTCTTGCCTCAGCCTCCCAAGTAGCTGGGACTACAGGCATCCGTCACAACGACTGGCTAATTTTAGAGATGAGGTCTGGCTTTTACTCAGGTTGCTCTTGAACTCCTGAGCTCAGGCAATCCATCGCCTTGGCCTCCCAGAGTGCTAGGATTACAGGTGTGAGCCACTGCCCCGGGCCCTGACCTGACTTTTGGTTGAGACTTTGCTCAACTTGAGCAAATAATATCGAAGTTATCAGGTACCTTCTGGGTACCATCGGTGTCCCACTCTACTTCTGATTCTTACAATCACATCTCAAGGCGGGTATTATTACTCCTGTTCCCTAGGTGAATCATTTCAGGTTGGGAGGAAAGTTACTTATCCAAAGGCCCGGTCAAGGGCTGGATCGAACATTTAAAACCAGGCTTTGATCACTGCGAAGCCCATATACTTTCTTGTGAACCATGTGGCATATAGTAACAGTGGCTGATATTAACCTAATTATTATGTGCCAAGTACCCTACTGGGTGCTTTATATCCTTTATTCCATTTCATCTTCACAACATCCCTTCTAAGCGGATTTTCAAATATAGAGTTTATGTAAATGAGTAGATATGCTGATTTCACTGCTGAAGAAGAGAGCCTTCACGAAGTTAAGCTACTCGTTCAGTTATACAGCCTTGTCATACAGGAAGTGGCACAGCCAAGATTTGAACCCAGGTTGAAGACTTCAAATTCACTGCACTTAACTGTGTTCCTATCCTGCATATGAATTTTGGTTACTAAGAAAACCTAAAGTAGGCTTAGGTTGCATTATTAGAAGTATAGTGTATATATCAAGGGAGGTGATGCTGAGTCTGGTTCTGTTCATTGTCTAAGAGGTGGGAAAGTGTGTGAATATAAGGAGAGTTGTCTTCAGTACTGGGCTGACAGGTAGTCCAGTAGGCCGGGGGTTACATACAAGGAGGTAGATTTAGGTTTGGGAGAAGGAAGTACTCCCCCCACCTCAAACAACCTGTGTAACCAGAGGAAACACCCTTTAAAAGACAGATTAGCATAGCAGTGGAACTGGTTGTCTGGGAGTTAGTGGGCATGCTCATGTAGAAGAGGACTCCTGAAGGGGCAGAAGACAGATTCAGAAATACGTGCTGAGGGTCTTCCTAGCTCCAGGACCTCCTGACTGATTGTCCTGAGGCTGCGGGTGGGGGAAGTGTGGGAGTTATATGCACGTGGGCTCTGTTCCTGTAGACTCTGCATTCTCTTCTCTCTGCTGTTGCTACCCCTGCCCCTCTCTGTGTCCCACCCTCTGGAGTCCTCAAGGGCCAGTGCCTGGACTCCCTGAGGGGTGAGGGAGCAGGGACTGTTCCCCAGGTCCAGGTCAGCCCATAGGTGCTCCCCAGCCTCCTATTGCTATCTTTCACACCTCCCAATCCTGCCCACATCCTTCTCACCTCTGCCCCTGCCTCCCCACCACCCCTCAACCTCTCTGTACCATCACTGTCACAGAGTCAATTCCCTGGAATAATCGCATTTTCCGGCTGGCTCCCTCCTCCTTGCCAACTCAATGCTGGGAAACCCCAGCCAGCCAGGCCCCAGGAGGCTTCTCTAGAGCTGCAGGGTGAGCGGAGCACCCAGCATCCAAACCTTGCTGGAGCCCAGACAACACACTTCCTATAAGGGGCAGGGAGGAGGTGGGGATAACAAAAAGAAGGAGGCACTACTGACCACCTCTAAATTCAGCTAGAGCTGAATTCTGGGCTCTGCCGTCCCTACCAGACTAATCTTTCATGCTTTGCTGTTATACATGAGAACCCTTGAACTGGTCAGGAGTACCTCTGGAGTACTCCTTACCCAGTTCCTGAAGGGAAGGCACACATTCTCCCTTGGAGAGGTGCAGGGAGAAGTGTCCAGGAAGGGATTGGTCTATGGTGTGGCTTACAGTGGCACTCGCCAAATCTGGGACATTGACTTCTGCAAAAGGAATTCAACAAACAGGAGGGGTGCTTTGGGAGGCCAAGGTGAGAGGATCGTTGGAGACCAGCCTGGGCAAGACCCCATTTCTACATTTTAAAAAAGTGTGTGTGTGTATTAGATAAATAAGAAGGGCCTGGAAGTGAAGACTGGGCATTGGGAGTGGGGCAGACTTTGCTTCAGTTCTGGATCTGCCACTTGGTTATCTGTCATAACATTTCTGAGATATATCTATAAAGTGGGAATACCTCCAGGGGCTGCTTCAAGGATGAAATGCAGGTGTAATACATGGCACCTGGTGATTATTTTTATTGTAAGTTATGGGATTCCATAAAGCAAGACATAACATAGCCATTAGAGGGATATAGTATTGGAAACAGTTATAGGCATGGATAGGTGTTTGGGATATAGTAAGTTATAACAGCTAGTTATAAAAAAAGGAAATCTGTATAGTGGGGTTCTTAGCCTGGATTCCATGCCTATTGATGGCTTTATGCAGTTCATGAGTACCCTGAAACTATCCACAGAATTTTGTGAGAATGTACTTTTCTGGGGAGACAGGTCAAAGTTATGAAATTTTCAAAGTGATTTATTACCCGTAAAAGGTTAAAAACTACTGGTGATTTATATAGCATGACTCAATTTTTGTATTAAAAAAGAAGTAATCAAAAATACATTTTAAGGCCAGGTGTGGCAGCTCACATTTGTAATCCTAGCACTCTGAGAGACCAAGGCAGGTGGAAGGCAGGAATTCAAGACCAGCTGAGCAAAAAAGCAAGACCCTGTCTCCAAAGGCACTGTAGTGGGCACCTATAGTTCCAGCTACTTTGGAGGCTGAGGCAGGAAGATAGCTTGAACCCAGGAGTGTGAGGTTGCCATGATCAAGGTTGAGGCCCTGGCACTTTGGCCTGAGTAAAACAGAGCCAGACTCTGTCTCAAAACAAACAAACAAAAGCACCTTTTAAAAAGGCTAAAAGGTCATACACAAATCTTGAAAGTGCTGGCCAGAGGAGGTGGCTCATGCCTGTAATTCTAGCCCTTGGAGAGGTTGAGATGGGAAGATGGCTTGAGGCCAGAAGTTCAAGACCACTCTGGGCAACGGAGACTCCTTTTTTACAGAAAAAAAAAAAAAATTAGCCAGGGGGTGGGTATATGCCTACAGTTCCAGCAACCCAGGAGGCTAATGTAATAGGGTCTCTTGAGCCTAAGAGTTTGAGGTTGTAGTGAGTTATGATGACACCAGTGCAGCACTCTAGTCTAGACAGAACGAGACCCTGTCCCAAAAAAAAAAAAGGTTTTCCTCTGTGTGATGGGGCTGCCAGGCAATTATTTTTTCTTTTTGCTGAATTGTTTTGTATAGAATACAGTTTTTATTACCTGTATGATTAACAAAAGAAAGAGTTTGATTGGCAGTTAAGTTAGTTTCCAAAGGAAATCTTGGATAAATTTCCTTAACTTCTCCCCCTCTCGGTGTCCTTGTGTGGTAATGGTAACCTCAGAAGGTAACTGTTAGGATTAGGTGGGATGATTTACATAAAGGGGGCGGTTCCCCCTCTGGCTTCCCGGAGTGTTAGGTTGTCATCAGTGTCTTCCACATTTACTGTTGATCTACAAGGTGCTCAGCCCTGTTCTAGGTGCTGGGGATAAGAAGAGGGGGGCCCCAGGCGTGAACATTTTTTTAAAAATTTTGTTTTATTTTATTTTTGAGACAAAGCCTCAAGCTGTCACCCTGGATAGAGTGCCGTGGCATCACAGCTCACAGCAACCTCCAACTCCTAGGCTCAAGCGAGTCTCTTGCCTCCGCCTCCCAAGTAGCTGGACTAGAGGCGCCCGCCACAACGCCCAGCCATTTTTTGGTTGCAGCCGTCATTGTTGTTTGGCGGGCCCGGGCTGGATTCGAACCCGCCAGCTCAGGTGTACGTGGCTGGCGCCTTAGCCCGTTGAGCCACAGGTGCCGAGCCTTAAAAAAAATTTTTAAAGTGCAATACACACTTATTGTAGAAAATAAGGAAAATACACATATGTACAAAGAAAGCACTCTTAAGCCCCTGAGCACTTAGAAGCAATTACACGGTTTTAATTTTGGTGTCTTTATCTCCAGCCTTATTACTCCCTTTAACAGTTAGATGTCCTGCACCACCGGCTTCCTGACGTTGCGCATTATTGTCACGAGCATTTTCTTTGCCGTGAAACACTCGGCATTTTAACGGTGCCCACCCTAAAACCTAGCACGCGTTAGAAGGCAGGGCGGCCAGCCGGAGCCGGGGGTGACGGCCGCCGTGTCTCTCCCGCGCAGACAGCGAGCTGGTGCTCCCGGACTGCCTGCGGCCGCGCTCCTTCACCGCACTGCGGAGGCCGTCGCTGCGGCGCGAGGCTGACGACGCGCGTCTCTCGGTGAGCCTATGCGACCTCAACCTGCCGGGCGCTGACAGCGACGAGGGCACGCCGGCCGCCGGCTGCCCCATCCCGCAGAACTCGCTCAACTCGCAGCACAGCCGCGCGCTGCCGGCGCAGCTCGACGGCGACCTTCGCTTCCACGCGCTTCGCGCCGGCGCGCACGTCCGCATCCTAGACGAGCAGACGGTGGCGCGCCTGGAGCACGGGCGCGATGATCGCGCGCTCGTCTTCACCAGCCGGCCGGTGCGCGTGGCCGAGACCATCTTCATCAAGGTCACGCGCTCCGGCGGCGCTCGGCCGGGCGCGCTGTCGGTGGGCGTCACCACGTGCGACCCCGGCTCGCTGCGGCCGGCGGACCTGCCCTTCAGCCCCGAGGCCCTCGTGGACCGCAAGGAGTTCTGGGCCGTGTGCCGCGTGCCCGGACCCCTGCACAGCGGCGACATTCTGGGCCTGGTGGTCAACGCCGACGGGGAGCTGCACCTCAGCCACAACGGCGTGGCCGGCGGCATGCAGCTGTGCGTGGACGCCTCGCAGCCGCTCTGGATGCTCTTCGGCCTGCACGGGGCCGTCACGCAGATCCGCATACTCGGTGAGTGCGCGCGCCCATATCCCCCGCTGCTGCCTGTCGGGCAGGGTGCTGCCGGGAGAGGACCAAGACTGGAAACCCACTTGTCTCTCCCTTGCTTCCCCTCACACCCACCACCCTTGCTCCTTGCTTTTATAGTCTTGATAAGAAGTCACACTGCAGGGTTCTGCACTGGACTTGGTCATCTACTCAGTGGTCCCCACACGTCAGGAAACTCACCCAGGAGGGTGAAAAAATGGTGGACTTTTGAGTTTGACTCCCAAATCTGAACAACCCACAGTTCCACAGATACGTAAACCGCTCACCTATACACAATCTCCAGTGGCCACTTAAAAATGGGGAAAAATTGTTTTCCCCTAGCAGTTAATTTCTTGAGGCTCAGTTTACATTTCTCTAAAATGGGTTAAATAAAGGTCCCCACCTCAGGGAAGGTTGTGAATCTAAAATGGGAAAAAAGATGTATGTCAGTTGTCAGGCATCTATGCAGGATGGTGCCATCGTTTGAGGGCTAGAGGGAATCCCTGAGCAGGTAGCTTTGGGAGAAGTGGGCTGCAGAGTTCCTTTTCTGGGGTACACAGCATTTGAATGGACTTGGGGAATTTAGACTTGGGTAATTATGCCATGCTTACCAGATTGTTTTGCTGGATATTAATAGGTGTTCTTTGAAAGAAAAGTCCTTGTGGCTTGGCACCTGTAGCTCAGAAGCTGCAGTGCCAGCCACATACACCGGAGCTGCTGGGTTTGAATCCAGCCCAGGCCAACCACAAACCACAAAATAGCCGGGCATTGTGGCAAGTACCTGTAGTCCCAGCTATTTGGGAGGCTGAGTCAAGAGAATCACTTAAGCCCAAGAGTTTGAGGTTTCTGTGAGTTGTGATTTCGCGACACTCAATCAAGGGTGACATAGTGAGACTCTGTCTCAAAAAAAAAAAAAACCAAAAAAGAAAGAGAAAGAAAAAAAAGTCCTTGTGATTTAAAAAGTTTGGGAAACATTGAATTTAAAAGGCTTGGGGAGGGCCGGGCATGGTAGTTCATGCCCGTAATCCTAGCCCTTTGGGAAGGCCAAAGCAGATGGCTCTCCTGAGCTCTGGAGTTGGAAACCAGCCCAAGCAAGAGTGAGACCTGCCTCTACTAAAAATAAAATAACTAGCCAGGCTGGTGGCGGGGGCCTGTAGTCCCAGCTATTCGGGAGGCTGAGGCAAGAGGATTCTTTGAGCCCAAGAGTTTGAGGTTGCTGTGAGCTATGATACCACAACACTCTACCCAGGGTGACAGAGTGAGGACTTTGTCTTAAAAAAAAGAAAAATTTAAAAAAATAAAAGGCCTGGGGAATGGTGTGGGGAGAAGAATTCTTTTTTTTTTTTTTATTTTTGTAGAGACAGAGTTTCACTTTTTCGCCCTTGGTAGAGTGCTGTGGCATCAAATAGCTCACAGCAACCTCCAACTCCTGGGCTTAAGCAATTCTCTTGCCTCAGTCTCCCGAGTAGCTGGGACCACAGGCGCCCACCACAACGCCCAGCTATTTTTCTGTTTTGCAGTTTGGCTGAGGCCGGGTTTGAACCCGCCACCTTCGTTATATGGGGCGGGTGCCCTACTTGATGAGCCACATGCGCCGCCCAGAAGGATTCTTTTTTTGCAGAAGTTCTCAGAGCCTTTAATAGGCTTTGTGAAGCTTTAAGGAGGAGGTAGCGGTGGTCATGTTGTACCGTTTTTCTAAACTAACTTGACCAGAAGTCTTTTTTTCATAAAAAAAGGATCTCTTTTACCCCAGCGTGAACAGGTATTCATGGTTTCCAAGTGCTCATCTTCGAACCAGCTGTGTTAAACTGGGCTGGTTTCATCAGACTCACCTGGAAAACCTATTGAAGGGCAGATTCTTGGATCCCTACTTCGGAGACTCCATTTCTATAGATTTTGGATAGGTTCTGGACATCTCTGTTTTTTTTCTTTCTCATTAGCAAGTATGGTTACCCAAGTTTGGAAACCCTTGGGTCTCACAGCCTCTAGCTTAGATAGCCCAGGAAGCTTGATAGATAAGATGATGTGTATATATATATATATGAGTGAGCATGAGTTACTCTGTAAGATTGGGATACTGTGTATAGGCATATGTGAATAATGAAATACATGTGTTTTTGTATGTAATGGTGTTGGTTATTGTGAAAGCATGGCAGAGTTTGTGAAATCAGATAAATGGGGACTTCCAACTCTGGAAAGAAACCAAATCAAGATGGAGTGAAAAATAAATGAAAAGGGGATGAAAAGGAATGAGACTTAGGTGCAGGGGAAGATGAGTCATAAAGGAATGAAAACAAATCAGATTGTATGAAAGGAAGTCAAGAAGGAAGGTGAATGAATCAGGTTGAGAATTCATGATGAAATGAAGAGATTGGACTCGGTTGCAAAAAAAAAAAAAAATTAAGCTGAGGTAAAAAGATACTTGGCTGCACTCACCAGGAGACGCTGCTTCTCAGAGAAGGGAAATTACATAAGAGCAAGGTACTCTCTTGCATCAGCACCATCTAATAATAGCTAAGCAGCTTTCCAGTAAGGCTTCTGTTGTCCAAAGAGGTTTACTAGACTAGAGCAAAGGGAAGACTTAAAAAAAAAATCAGTATTTATCTGATTTTATCACCTTCCAAGAGGTAGGTGAACCAGGGTGGGAGTTGAAGACTGTCCAAAGGCTGGATGTGGTGACTCACGCCTATATTCCTAGCACTTTGGGAGGCCCAGGAGGGAGGCTTGGCTTGAGGCCAAGAGTTCAAGACCAGCTTGTGGCAACATAATGAGACCCCATCTCCATACACACACAAGAATAACCATTCAGAATTCAATATATATGAAATAAAATGCTCCTGAGCTCTCTGGAGAATTGGGCATCTCAACCAGCAAGTTGGTTTTAGGGGATCCTGACTGACTTCACAGTAAAGAAAAACCGGTGACAATGTGTAAAGAGTTATTATTTACCTTATAGAGGAATGCTTGGCTTTGTGCATATCCTAAGTCAACTAAGAATGGAAGAATATATCCGTCACTTCATCTGTATCACAAAACCTACAGTCAATTTCATACATAATGGTGGAACATTAGAAATCTTCTCATTAAAGTCAGGAATATGATTGGGATGCTTTACATATATTGTTCTGAAAATACTAGCCAGTGAAAGAAGGCCAAAAAGTAAATAGGGGTATGGATTTCTGAAACACATGGTTTTAATTTTGGTGTCTTTATCTCCAGAGAAACCCTATGGGCATCTATTCCATATTCTTAGAAATAACAACTCTATTAAATGAGTTAGAACTAATAATGAATAATAAATAAAGACCTTATTGAGTGCCTGCATATGTAGGCAAGGCCTGCGGGAGAATTGCAGGTGAGTAAGATTTCCTGTTCTCAGAAAGCTCCTGGTAAATCAGCTTACCTAGAGAAAAAAGCTGAATTTCTGGGCAGAGAACAAATAATACTCCAGGCTTTGTGGTTATTTAGTCCTCTAGCTATGGCATATGTGACTGTCAGTGCTAGATTGAGTAATGTAGTCTGGGGGGTAGTCAAGGCAGCTCAGAGGGAGGGGGGTTGAGGACAGCCCCAAGAGGCTCCTTGGGACAAGGGCTCTGTCCCCAGCTTTATGCAGGCACAGTGCCTGGCAGCTGGTGGGCCTTCAGGAAGGATTTGATGAAGGGAGAAGGGGGCAAGGAAGGGAAGGAGGAGGTAAGGTGAGGAGTGGAAGGAGAGGTGTGTGGGAAGTGGGGAGGGAAATAAAGAATGTAGGAACAGAACAAGTGTGAGAGAAGGTGAAGGCATTTCAAAGGTACCATGCAGAGAAGATGGGCACTATCTGGGGACAGTGAGGCAGAGCACAGGGCACTGAACAGGAGTGTGAGGTGGAGGGGCGGGAGGTGGTGACTTTATTCTTTAGCCTGGGAACCTTTGAAGGAAGAGGATGCCTGGGGAGGGATGGGCAGGGGGTTCTAGTCAGGGGCTAGTGTGGAGACCCTCAATGTAGCAAGACCCAGGAGGACGTGGTCCTTTTATCTGGCGGTGAGAACAGGGTCTGAGTTGGGTGCCACGGCAGCCTGTGAAATCCTATGCTCAACCTGGTGTCTATGCTGTGTGGTCAGACCCCTGGGAAGCCACTGACTGTGAGAGGTGGAGCTTTCTCAAATTAGGCCTCTGGGTGGCTAGTGTGTCCTCTCTCCCCTCCCTTTTGCAGGCTCCACCATCCTGGCAGAGCGGGGTGTCCCATCACTTCCCTGTTCCCCTGCCTCCACACCAACCTCGCCCAGCGCCCTGGGCAGCCGCCTCTCGGACCCCTTGCTCAGCACATGCAGCTCTGGACCTCTGGGGAGCTCTGCTGGTGGTAAGCATGCTGGCACCTTCTGTTGCATGGTGACCGTGTCAGCTGGAGGCGAGGATGCAGCTTCTGTGATAGGGTCAGGGCTGGAGAAGAGCCAGAGCTGGGCTCAGTGAACCCCCAGGTACAGATTTCTGGGGTGTATCCCATTCTGTTCCCTAGCTGGGCAGCGCTGAGGGGCAGCTCGGGAGTGACCTGCTTTAAAAGGTTTGGCACCCCCTTCCTTCCTCCACCTCTCTTTCCTTCTTTCCTCTGCCTTGAAGCCACTAAGGCCCCTAGTCTGGGGCTGGGTAGGCCAGAAGTGGGGCTGCTCAGAGATCAGCCTTTTCTCTTGTCCCTAGGAAGCTGGGTCATCAGGGTAGACAGGTTCTGATAAATGGAGGGGGCACCCAAGAGGCTGGTGGTCACCCTTCCCATGGACTCAGCACTGGGCTGGGCCGTGTCTCCTCCTGACAATAACCCCTTGCCCCCAGGGACGGCTCCCAACTCACCAATAAGCCTGCCTGAGTCTCCATTGACCCCAGGCCTGGGCCAGTGGAGCGACGAGTGCACCATCTGCTATGAACACGCGGTGGATACAGTCATCTACACATGTGGTCACATGTGCCTCTGCTACTCCTGTGGCCTGCGCCTCAAGAAGGCCTTGCACGCCTGCTGCCCCATCTGCCGCCGCCCCATCAAGGACATCATCAAGACCTACCGCAGCTCCTAGCCCACCATGGCAGCCCACCCTGCACGCCCAGCAGGGCCCTTTCTCTTCCCCATTTTGGAAACTTTTTCCTTCTCTATTAAACATAGGAAACTGAGGCCCCTGAAGGTCTAAGGGGAGAAGGGGTTTCAGGCAGGGAGGTGGGGGACAGAGGGGAAGGGAAGAGGCTGAATTTTCCCTCTCTTTCCCTTCTTCCACCCAGCTCTTTCCTGCATGCTGAGGGGCTAAAGTGGGGTCTCAGCCTATTCTAATCCTCATCCATTTGGGGCAGATTTCTAGGAGGCACCTTTGTGAGAATTAGAAAACATGTACCTTTTTTAGGACAGATGGAACCATGAGCCAGGGCATGTGGCTTGGCTAGTGGAGTGTGGACTAGGCTTTGGCCTCTGTTTACTCCCTCAGCCAGCTGCCCTTGAACAGAGCACAACCTCAGCTGCAGCCCTGCCCTGGGCAGGCACCTCCTGAGCTGCTCTGACCTATACCCACCTTCCCTTTCCTTTCTTCCCTGCTCACTGGGCCTGGCAGCTAGGGGTGAGAAAGCTGGTGGATCCTCCCACCATGGCAGGCTGCAACCTCCATGCCATGTCTCTCTCCCACTGACCCAGATGGGTGGAGGGACATGCTGTAGAGGACTCCAAGCTCTGGGTCCCTGGCTTCAGCTCTGGTTGAGAGGAGGAGGATCCCTTTCTGAGATCCTGCCCCAGTCAGGGCCTTTGGTGTGGGCTGTGTTCTGACAAGGTCTCTAAGAACAGGTGTGCAGCTACCTTCTCTCACCTGTCCTCCCACATCTCAGCACTATCCTGGGCCTGGGCTGATTCTCAGAAGCTGCAGAATGCCTGGGAGGGGCCAGGGCCCTGGATCGGAAGGGGAGGAGAGGAAGCCATCATCCTGTTATCCTTGGGTTGGGGTGAGCAGCTTCCTTGGGCTGAGACCAGCCTTTTTCCTTTATTTATTTATTTATTTGGTTTTTGGGTGGTTTGTGGGTACATTCCCATTCCCTGGGAATGCTGTCCTGGTGTGTGGGGTGCTTGGCGAGAGGGAACAGTAGCAGAGGTAGTCAGCACTCATTTCTTCTCCAGACTCCAGCCACAGTCCCATAGACAGCTCTGCTCACCATGGATGGGAACTCCATAAAAAGGGGTCAAAGTGGGAGGCCTCTTGGCAAACTGTATCCATTTTACAGAGAGGCAAATGAGCCTCCTTAGTTCCCTGGGGCTAGTAGATTACCCAGAGCTACAAAGTGCTCTTCCACCCTGGGCTGGGTCATCATGATTGGCTCAGGTACATCAGGTGGTCCCCAAGGACATAAGTTCCAGGCAGGCCGAGGGCAGGCCAGGAAACAGGACTAGGGAACCTTGTCATGGTGGGTCTGGGGCCCTGTTTAGGGAAGGGCAGGGCTGGTACCCAGCACTTCTGGGTTCTGGGGAGGGAGCACCCCAGCTCCTCTTAGGTCACAGTCACCTTAGTGTTGCCCATCCTGTCTGGGCTAGGACAGCTCAAGTCTTGGTTTGGCCTTCTCCAGCCCCCTCAGATGGGTGTGTGTGTGTGTGTGTGTGTGTGTGTGTGTGTGTGTGTCCTTAAGAGACTGCTTGTCCCTGTAACAGGCAGGGAATGGGGTTTTAGACTTGCCACTGATCAGTTGTGTGGCCCTGGCTTGGTCACAGACCCTCTGAACCTCAGCCCCAACTCTGTCAAATGATTGGGGGAGGGAAGCAGACTTTGTGACTCTTGGGAGTTCTTCAGTGAGGGGCTGTCTGGGGGGAGGGGACTCCAGGCTTGGCCTTTGTGCTCGCTATGCAGTGGGCCTCTGGGGAAGTCACCATTCCACTCTGGGTTTCTCTCCCCTGGCGTTGACCCTGGGAGGTCCCTTCTGTGGGCGTGGAGTGGGGCTGGCCAGCAGCTCCATCCCCTCAGAGTCTCATCCCAGAGCAAAGAAGGGTCTTAAGCACAAGGGCCTGAGGGTCGGTGAGAGGAAGCCATCATCCCATTGTCTGCAGCATGGGTTGCTGTTCCTCCTTTGTGAACTTGGGTGGCTGTGATTGTGAGTGAATAAAGGTGATTTCGTACCAGCCTGAGGGCTGTGCTACACGTGTGGCGAACTGGGAGGGAGGGCAATGAGCGCATGTACATTGTGGGAGTGGAGCATCAGGTGTCCTGGACACGAAGGGTCCATCAAGAGGTGTGGGAAGACCCATGGGGACAGTGGCAAGGCCTTAGAGGGCTGGGATAATCAGGTGACACTCTCTGGAGTAGAGCTGAAGCATGAGCAGGAACTCAGGCAGCAGAGGCTGGAAGCCCGGTGGGCCTTGCAATTTGCCCTTCTGGTGGCCTGGGGTCCTGTGGGCTAGGGTTTCTTGGTCTGCAAAGTGTGGTGGTGCGTCCACCTGGATACTGGGCTTCCTCCCCAGGCTGAGCATGGAGAACATGGTGGGCAGCGCCACCTACAGGCTATCAGGAGTATGGCAGATCCTCACACTCGGAGCTGGGCCTTGCCTGTCCTTTCCCCTCTGGCTGGAGCTCAGCTGTACTCCCACTGGTGGTGGCACATGCCACATGGGTTGCGTAGCTGGGAAAGGGGGCTCTGGATAGAGAACTTTGGAGAGACTGTCAGATGTGCTCAGTATGTCTAGGGGGTTGGAAAATCTGGGGGCGGGGGCAGGAGCAGCCATACTGGCCCCAAGTCTAGGCCTAATGTTGCAATTGTGCTTATCTGGCAAGGCCCAGTTTCAGCGGCACATGGGACACCTGCCTACCCACCCCATCTCCTGGGAGGATGCTCTGGCTGCCCAGCCTCTATCTGTTACACGCACCAGAGCCACCTTGTCCTGCTTTCTGGAATCGGAGGCCAAGCTAAGGGGCTCCCAGGCCTGTGGAGTGTGGGTCCTTTGCTGCTGCCCAGAAAGTATCTCGAGGTGGCAAGGGTCTGGAGGAGCCTGAGCAGTCTTCACCAACAATAGTGAGAATTCACCCACCTCCTCCAGCCTTCAGGGTCCTTCAGGAGGGCCCTGGGGTCCTGGAGTCCATGCTGTTTTGGGGATAATGGGCCTTTTGCTCTTCAACAACATGGGTTTTCTGGTGACAGGGAGAATTAAGAGGTAATTTTGTTCAGTTAAAAAGGCCAAAAACTTTATTTAGTTTTCAGGGAAATATAAGATGCATGTAAACATAAAAAAAATTACAAAACAAAAAACCTCAAATCTTACAGTCTAGAAGCATGCCAAGACAGAACATTTTCTGTAGACCAAAGAGTCCTGTCAAAGTGATAAAGGACACCTGGAAAGTGGCAAGCCAAGGGGCTGGTCCCTTTCCCCAAGGACACTGCATTTTGTGATGAGATTAAAAAAAAAAACAACTCTACTATTAAAAATACTAGAAACATGGAGATAGTTTAGCACCACCATTGATCCTGGAAATATTTCAGCACTCAGATTGGCTGCACTGCAATGTCTTTTTCTCCAGTTTCTTTGCTGAGGGGGAAAGAGGGAAAACCTGGGGGAAGGGCCCCTCTCGGCCCCACAGAGCCCACTAAGGGCTGGGAAGGATTGAGTGGACACCATAAAGAATCCCCTAAGTTCTGGAGCCTCTAGAGGTGTCCACCAATGCACCCCCAACCCTAGAGTGCACTTGCCCCACCCATCAGGGACCTCCACTCACTCTGCCTTGCCCAGGAGTCACCTTCCTGCAGACCTCTCAGAAACTGGCAGGGAATCCTATTTCCCACTGTGTCCCGGATTTAAAGAAAACTTGTAGAGAGTAAGCCATAAATTCAAGAATGGTGGCTGATTACCCTTTTTTTCCTGACATAAACTCTTAGGGATAATGTGCTTTGGTTCCACTAAAAATGGGAGGGTGGGGCGGCGCCTGTGGCTCATCGAGTAGGGCGCGGGCCCCATATACCAAAGGTAGCAGGTTCAAACCTGGCCTCAGCCGAACTGCAAAACAGAAAAATAGCCGGGCATTGTGGCGGGCGCCTGTAGTCCCAGCTACTCGGGAGGCTGAGGCAAGAGAATCGCCTAAGCCCAGGAGTTGGAGGTTGCTGTGAGCCGTGTGATGCCATGGCACTCTACTGAGGGCGATAAAGTGAGA
>CAUYRH010132739.1:0-30261 GCA_963574655.1 Perodicticus potto
CCTGTAGTCCCAGCTACTTGGGAGGTGGAGGCAGGAGACTCGCTTGAGCCCAGGAATTGGAGGTTGCTGTGAGCTGTGATGCCACGGCACTCTATCCAGGGTGACAGCTTGAGGCTCTGTCTCAAAAAAAAAAAAAAAAGAGTACTGGCCAGGAATTGTCTGATCTTTTCACTCTTTCATTTCAATTTTCCCTGATGTCCCCTCATGTCACATGAGGCCTTTTCCACCAGATCTCTTACATGAAAATCAGCTGTAGCTGTTGGGGTCAGAGCTGATGTCCTGAAATGAGGCCTTAGCTTTCTCAGTGAAGGTCATGGTTGGTGTGTAGAAGTATATAACGTCATTCATAAGTCCTGTGAGCCACAAACCCAGAATACCTTACCGCCTATTTACTCTTATTTTTCTTGGATTATTTGCTACTTTTAATATCGTATGGGTTAAAACACATGCTTTTACCATTATATATTCTGGAATACTATGTGTTTTGGTAAGTAGGTTTTTATATTTTGGAATTTCTGTTCTTACAAGTGTATTTGTTCTGGTAATCTGTATTTGTGGCAAGGTAGGAATCCTCTAAGCCCTCTTACATATTCAGATATTCCTCTTGTGGTGATTTTGGCATTTTGTATCATTATTTTCAAATTCACCATCTACTTTCTTAAAACTTGTCAAATTTGTCCATGCTTGGCACCAGTCCTGGTAAATTATTACTAGTTCCATCACATAGTTGCCAAGTTGACATTTACTTCTATCGGCCATGTTTCTAGTCCTGATGAAAACTAATCCCTAAATCAGTTGATGATACCTCATTTTTTCTTTATATGATTTGCACCTTCCTAGTCCTTGTCTCTTCCTGGAACCATTTCAGAGGAAGTTACTAAAAACCACTCAGAGTACCAAATGGTTCTGTCATTTTAATGATCTCTTTTTTATATTCTTTCATTTCAAATCCCCCATTATGTCTCTCTCATTCTTGATTCTATCGACACTTGTACGAAGTGCCGATTTCTTCCCAAGTTGGTTTTCAGATTTTCCTCCTGCTTGACTTCGTTGAGCTCTCACCCATCTTATCTCTTTCAGTAGTATCTATGGGTTTTGTGCATTCACTCAACAAACATTTTCTAGGCCCCACTCTGTGACATGCACTGCACTGAGCATGGAGATCCAGGGTGGACTAGATGGCCCAGCCTAGACCTTGGATTGCTCAGCCTTGTAGGAAAGACAAGTCAATTAAACAGACGAGATTGGTGTAACAAGGAGCCAAACCTCAAGGGTCAAGGAAGCCAAAGGAGAGGCTCCTAATCCAGGCTGGGTTGCAGACAGGTACAGGAGGGATTAGGAGAAGTTTCCCATGTGAGTTAACAATTGAGTTCTGATGTCAGCGAGACCTGGGTGGTACTGCAGTGTGGATATTGCAGAGAGTAGCCAGGCAGAGTAGCGAGCACGTATGCCACAGAGAGAAAATGATGTGCACGAATAGGAGTTGGGGACCCAACTGATTCAATCATGGACTGTCAGGAAATGGAACTGGTGATTGGCATGGGGCAGGGCCTTCATGCCCAGGGTGATGGGAGTCTCTGAGAATTTGATAACATTTTCATTAGTGAATGTTAAATCTGATAGCAGTACAAAGGATTGGAGGGCACGGTGAACTGGAGATGCCATAAACATTATGGTGGATGGAAGTAGCATTTTCTGAGATATGGGGATATGGATAGGAAGAGGAAATAATTTGAGAAGAATCTGAAATGTTTGTGAGGCATCTAGGCAGAGACTCCTCCCAGTCAAGGTTTGGATATGCAGGTGTAGATCTTAGCAAAAACATCTGGATAGAATTCTAAACTTGGGAGCTATTCCAATATAGATAGATGGTTGTTAAAACCCAGAGTAAGAAGAAATTCACCCAGAGAGATAATGTAGGACTGCGCCTTAGCTGGCAGCAGGAAAGGATGGGACACCTTGCTCAGGTGGAGGAGCTCACTGTGTAGCAGCAGATAAGGCGTCTCCCCATTGAATGAGATGGAAGAAGGACGTGGTATGGATGCAGGTGAGTCCAAGTAGGTAAAGGGGGTGGGAGGGGCAGGAAGTAGGTGGCCTTCTAACCCATGTGAGCAGGGTGTCTCTCAACTGGTTCAATTTTTTCTCTTCTCTTCTATAGAAAAGGGAGCCCTAGCTTTTATTCATGACTGCTCACAAATCTATGTGAGAAGGGAAGAGGCAGACAAAATGTAAATATTTGTACAGGTAGGGACTAATATCAATAAGCACTCATTTCTCCTAATTGTCACTCCTCTCTCTCTCATTAAATTCTTTATTTGAAATAATTATAGATCCACAGGAAGTTGCAAAAATAGTGCAAAGAGGTCCCCTGTACTCTTTATCCCCCCTTCCCCCAAAGAAGATGCCTTTTGTCACCATAGTATACTATCAAGCCCAGGAAAATGATATGGTACAATACTTCCACCTTCTCTTTTATTACTTCCTAGCAGGAAGAATCTTGAGTAAAAATAATCAAAATGATGTAAGATATAATGTTTAAGCAGGTCAAGAACTTTCTGTGTGTTCAGAACGGTTTCTCCCTGTAACTAAATGACATGGATTAAATACAAGACTAAATATCACCTAAATGCTCAGGTCAAAAACACCTTATGACCATACATAATTTGCACCAACATTAATCAAGCTTTTCATTGTCTGCTTGGCTTTATCTCATTGTGGAGACCAGCACAAATGAATAGGCTGTTCTGTTGTTCCCATCAGCTTCTATAATAAGGGATGTGTGGTTCAAAATAGAGATTCAACGTCCCCAAGATGACACTGCAGTACCACCCAGGTCTCGCTGACATCAGAACTCAAGCTCAGATTATGACACTGCACCATCTCTCAGAAGAAGCAGAAGACCAATGGATTAGGAGGGAGTTAGTATTCAGATGGGTGACTCCATTTAACCTCCAAATGGGGAGAATTTCAGAGGAACCCATGGCACCCAACATGGCAGGCTCTTCAATAAATGCTAGGGATTTAATCAAACCAGCTTACTAAGCAACAAACCAAGAGGAGTCAGGCATACTCCTCAAAAGAAGAATCAAAGAAAGACAGACAAAACCAAGAAATCTCTTTGCTTCAAGGAAACAAAAGCCAACAAGAGAAAACTAAGCCAACTTAAAGTGAACAGCAGCTGTCCATCCACCCAGGTTCAGCCAAGGCAAATAACCAACTTATTAACAGAGAGTGAGAGGGTTCCCTGTATTTTCACAGTAAGGGTAATTTGTTAACAGGGAAATATGGAATGATTTTCCTTCTCCCTTGGAGGTAAATGAGCTCTGGTTTTTGAGGAAAAATACGTCTGGAAAGAGGTAGAAGACAAAAAGAAAAAAGAGGTATTTCATTCATTACAATTTGAAAAGTAAAGTGAGGTGCTGTGGTTCAGGCCTATAATCCCAGCACTTTGGGAAGTCAGGATGGGAGAAGCACTTTAGGCCAGGAGTTCAAGACCAGCCTGAGCAACATAGCTAGACCTCTCATCCCTACAAAAAAATAAGGAAAAATTGGCTGGACGTGATGGTGCTTGACTGTAGTTCTGGCTACTGAGGAGGCTGAGGCAGGAGGATGCTTGAGTCCAGGAGTTTAAGGTTATGGTGAGCTATGATTGTGTCCCTGTACTGCAGCCTGAGTGACAGGGTGACAGAGTAAGACTCTGTCTCTAGAAAAAAAAAAAAGAGGATTCGAGAAGCAAAGGAAATATATATTTCTGGTACCAAGGTGGAGGGAGTTTAGCCTTGACAGTTTTCTCCTTCCAAAGAAGGAAAAATATAGCAGAAATACAGAGGAACATGGGTGTCCAGATGCCTTCAGGCAGAATGATCTAATAAATGACATATTCCCTATGTGGGCTCCTTCTTTATTTTGTGGACCTATACCTTCCTGCTTCATCTTCTTGTATCATGTTTATGCTACCAATAATAAAGTAGTTTCATCAACCAGGAAGACTGGCCTGAGAGCCATTTGCAGCTATGGAGAGAAAACAAAAGATGGAGAGGACAGGACACAGAGAAAGGGGTCTACTTGCCCTGTTGTTGCCACTGGGAAATGTCCTCAGCCCTCAGGTGGTGGGGCAGAGCAGCACATATGTGATGGGTCAAGGAAAAAAGCCGAAATCAACTTAGCTCTATAAATGGCCACTATCAAATAGTCAGGGGTGAGGGGAATGCTTTTAATCAACTGGCCCTGCATTGACCGGAGTTGAAATTCAGCTTCAAAGTCACTTTTATCACTGACCTCCCCTACAACAATGTGATGTGGCTACTCTTCTCCGACCCTGGCCGTTTGTTCGGGCGTGAATGGATGCCGCCTGCATTTTAGAATCTGTGCAGATGCATAAACAGACCCTGCTCTCCAGTCAGACAACAGGAATGCCACCAGAGGTGACCTAAACATGCTTCCTTCTCAGCTGTTCCAATGTGAGGAATCCCTCCAACATCTAGACCACTACAGTGGATTATTTTCACCAGGGGTTCTTGACCCCAGCTCTGAGACACATCACAGCAATTCTCACAAAAGTTCCAAGATCTGACAATGAAATAAACCAGATGTCAGATGGACTTGCAACCATAGGCAGGCCAAGAGGGTGGCGGGTCCTGTCAGGATGCTATTCCTCGCCATCACTTTGAACTTCAGAGAAGGTAAGTGGGGACAGCATGGCCAACAGGGCAGAATTCAGACATGATCAATGCGACATCTGATTTCTCTTCTCTTTTCAGCTTTCACAGAAGTGAACATGAAAAAAAGGAAGAAGAGAGGAGGGAAAATAAGCAGAGACAGGGCTCCTTCTGGGAAAAGTAATTCTAGTCCTGAATTCTCAACTGTGCATTCCATCTCAGAAAGCCAGCAACTGCCTTTGCTGAGTACAGGGTGATTCTGGGCTTAATCCCGGCTGGAGCCAGGCAGCGGGTGGTGGCTGCTGCCTAGATCTTTCTGCTGTCTCCTTTCCCCATCCCAATCATGACAAATATATTTACACTTACTTGATTATGCCAGCCAGACAATGTTCCCCTAATTGGCAGTGATCAGGGTTCCAGAATTGTTTGAGCAAGCCTGCTGTCTCTCTATCAGGCAAAGCAATAAGGGGCCGCTAATGCAATCCCCATTAACAATTTCCATTGGAATAAAAAAACGATCCCCAGACTCATGCATGGCAATGAATTTTCCAAACAGCTCCTAACAGCCAGCCCTTGAGGAACTCAGACTTACATGAACCGTCCCAGCACAGAATGCTTTTATAAATCTTCCCCACCCCCAGCTCCAGTGCATAGAAAAAAACCATAGCCACTTTCTTCTGCTTGAGGTTCTTTTATTCTTTGCCTTTTTTTTTCTTTTTTCCTTTTATTGGGCTTATGGAGTTGTCTTTTTGGGTTTTTAGTTCTTTGTAAATTGCAGGGCATCTGGCACACGGCTTATTGCATTTGCTAGCTCTGGTATTTGTAGATATGCGCCCTGTCTGCTGTGTGTGCATGTTAACACTCCCCATGCATAATGTATGCATGCATAATTGGAGCTTGAGCGCACAGGCTTATTTTGACATTTAAGTGTAACTACACAGTGCTGAGCTGATCATAAGTAATTGCTCAATAAACATTTATTAAATGAATGAATGCACCAAGAAGGCAAATATCATTCATTCATTCATCAGATATTTCAATACTTAGAATATACCGGGCACCAAGCTACACGTCCCTGACCTCAGGGGGCTCCCATTTGAGGGCAGGAGGCATCATGGAGACACAGTGCTACAGCCCTGTGCAGGGTAGCAGGGAGCTCCAAGGAGAGAACGTAGTGCCCCTCAGTGAAGGCTGAGGCCATAGAGGTTCTCTTGAAGGTAGTGTGGCCTACACATGACCTAAACCATTTAGACATAGGACAGCACCATCAGTGACAGGATACAAGAAACAGCTGATGTTGTGGGACAGCTGTGAGGCTGGAGATGGCAGCAACAGGTGGGAACTCCGGCACGGCTGGCACAGGGGCTGGGGATGCACCAAAGGAAAAGAGCCTCGACTATCTCCATGAGGGCAGGGAAACACCAATAACTCCTCCACTCATCCAAAATTCTCTTGGGTTCTGCCAGAATTTGTGTGCACACACCTCAAAGCAAAATTGTGACCAGCCCAGGAAATCTGAGGTCACAGCTTGATCCCATCATTAAGGAGTCATGTGAAAACTGAGCCAGACTGGCTTCTTTAATGGTAAACTGAGGAAGTGAACTTGGAGGGTTCCAGGGTTTGTTCCAGCTTCTACCACCTAGGTTGCCAGGATACTCTGAGGTTTGGACAGTCTGTATCTGGGCCTATTCTGTATACCAAATGTGGGCTCTCAGGGAACTAGACTAGTTCCAAGGAGCACACAGTGTCACAATATCACTGTCTGACAGTGCAGAGGCAGCCAAGCAAGGACTCTGAGGCACAAATTTATATGAATCCCTAAGAGACATTCTCAGGACTATACTGTATGACAGAGACATCCCATTGTTCCCAGCCTGGGTCAGGATCTCATGTCTGTGGGTCTGAAAAAACCCCAATTAGTTCAGGGCACTGATCCCTGTGAGATTTAGTTTCTCAAAATCATTGTTTAGTTCACATCATTTCTACTTAAAAACTCTAATTCCAATTAAACTAAATCCAGAGTTCTTAGAGTGGCATAGAAGGTCATCCCCAATCTGTCCCCAACTCTTCCTGCCAACAGTGTCCATGAGTGTTCCCAAGTCCGTCTCCTTGATGATTGCAGTCTTGTTACCCTGTCTTCTTCTGAACCCTGTGTAGCACTTATTGCCAGTGTTGTTCACTGGTGACAGTTAATTTCATTTTGTGGTTTGTGTTTTGCATCTCCAGCTAACTCGTAAGCCCCAGAGGATAAGAACCAAGCCTCACTCCTCTTCATAGTCCATGTGCCTAACACGGTGTCCTGCTCACTGAAAATATTTGCTGGTGAATGAGCTTCCTGCATGGCCCCGACTCTAAGACTCTTCCATAAAGTCCATGGAAAGTGTGATGATGAAGATGATGACTTGTCATCCTAGTGCTGCTGCGTGAAGTTCATTTTCCCTCTTCTTGGAAAAAAAGAAATCTTAGTAACAAAAGGAACCTTGGAGAGAGAGAAGTTTGACGCGACCATTTTGGAGTAATGAGAATGTGAAACATTTCTCCTGCAGTGCATAAACAGTATTTTATATGTTTCTTGGAAGCTTAAAGTTCATCCAGGAATGAGCTATTTCACAGATCAAAAGGAGCATATGTGCAATCCACCAGGAGGAATAATCACTCTACTAAATTTAAAGGGAGAAAGATTGAACACTCGAGCACAAAAGTAGAAATGTTTTAACATCATATGGCTGTAGAGGAACATGAGTGACTTATTTAATTTCTGGCCCCAAACGTTCCATTTTGATGGTATATGTGCCAGTGAGCAGCACACGGTACTTTTCACAAAAGAGGAACTGGCGTTAAATCAATAAGGAAAATCACCGTTTCCTTACTGATCCAATGGCATTTAAGGAAGCTGAGCACTGCCAATATGGACAGCCGTGCAGAATTTGTCACTGGGCAGTTAAAACCACCATCTACGCTGGCAGCTGTGTTTTTCCCAGAAGTAGAGCTGCAGAGAGAAAAATAGCTTTTAAATTTCAGTTCCATTTTTGCAAATTAGATCTTTTTGTGAAAAACTGTTTTAAGTCCAGGTTTGTTTGTTGTTGGTTTTTACCTTTTCTTTCCTTGTTAATAAAGGAAATGACTGTGTCTTCTTACCCACATGGAAATTCATTCATTTACTCAATAAATATTTATTCAGCACCTATCAGGAGTCAAGTGTGGTTTTAGGGACTGGGGATTTGGATGAGGACAAAGGAGACGAAGTCCCCAGCCTCATGGAGCTTGTCTTCTACTGGGGGCTGGAGGGACATAATAACTAAATAAGTACCATAAATATATACTATTCCAGGCACAGACAGCTGAAATAATGCTGGTATATTATTGCATTTGAAAACTTAGTTGCCAGAAAATGAAAAATTAAAATTCTTACACAAATATTATCTTAGCTCACACACACACATACATATGCATATATAGTATACATATACAGTAGACTCTCTGTAAGGTGACCACCCAAGGGACTGTAACAAACTGGTCAACATCCAGAGGTGTCAACATAAGGGACTAGCCTGCTGTACTGATACCTACATGTGATGCATGTGTCTTTATGAAAATTATGTCCACTTAAGGACATGGTCAGTGGTCAGCTACAGAGGTGCTTACCACTGTATTTTGGGGTATTTTAAAAGAAAGATCTAGTAAGAAATACATATATGCTGCCCTTTGCTCATGAAGTTGGCCTTCCCTACTGACCTTTGGCAGGACATGTGTCTCTGCAGTATATTTCTGGAAGATGGATTTGTGACAACTTGTATTTGCTCTGTTAGGGGACTAAGTGGCACACTCACCCTCATGGTTGTTTACACCAAAAATCTAGAAATTCCTTCTGGACTTCTCCCTGTCTTTTCCTCTGCTTTCCCAAATCTGGCACTCCCTCTAGTTGGTCTTCCAATGCAAACTTTTAAATATACCTAAACTAATGTCCTTCTCTTTATCACCCACACCCCAAATTTGTACGGGCTTTATAATGTCTCTCCACTGCCCAGCATCCTATTTCTCCTCCCAGGCTCTAGGCTCAAAGAACCCCATGCTGCCCTCCTCACTGCTTCCCAAGTGATCTGTGTAGAGTGCAGATGGCTCTGCCCTGCCTCTGGTTGCCATCCTCCCCTAGCTCCTGACTCCTGTAGGATGATAGGCTTCTTAGCCTGGCCCTGGCTGACCTGGCAGCTTCGTGTCCCTGCTCCTTTCCTTGACCTGAGGCCTGAGCGATAGCAGTCCATGTAAGGTGAACAGGTGATACAATGTGAAAATCGTCCCTGGGTGTTTCTTCTTTGAATGCCCTTCTTTGTACTCCTTAATTCTTGTCATTCTTTAATATGGCTCAGATGTCACCTTCTCCCAAGGCCATTCTTGAGCTTAATCTCTTTCCTTCTTTCTTCCCTGAGCCATTCCTTCTCATTTCAAGTATGGCATCCAATGAGAAGCCATTGGTAATGATTCATGGGCTTCAGTATCTTCCCTCCCAAGCTGTAGACTCCTCCAAGTAAAGAGGATTATGTTTGTAATCTTAGTGCCTGGCACATAATAGGCACTCAATAAACGTAGAACGAATAAAGGAAGGAAGAACCTGTGGTCACTTCTGGCATTGCTTGTGCTAACTATGCATCTGAGAATTAGGTGGCCTTTGGAACATGACAGAGTGAAACCATTTGGTAAAGAACTGACTTTGCTCTTTAGAACAATGGGTTTTAAACATTTGAGCTAATGGGGTGCAAGTGATAGGGAATTTCAATACTAGATTTTGCTAGACAATATTTCTATGCATGCTACATCTGCAGATGGTCGAGAAGTTCAAATAAATGATTAAAGCATGTAAAACAGAACCATTAAATACTCTGGAATATTTACTGCAGAAGGGAAACTTGAAGAAACTTAATAATGGTTTTTAATGAAAGATTGTATTCTGAGGATAGAGAAACACTCCTCTTTCTCCACAAACAAAGAAGAAATGAGCTTAAAGAACTTCAAAGATTAAAGTTAAAAATAAAACATAACTCGGAGGTTTTTTATACTGGGATATGTGAACCCATTTCACTATATAAATAACTCACATGTGTCGAGAGCTTACTTGGATTCCGGCACTGTTCTAAATGGTTACTATGTATTATCTCACCTAATCTTCACAAGAAACCCAAACAAATTTGTTTAAATTTTATTATTCCCATTTTACAGGTGAGGAAATGGAGGCTTAAGGTGGTTAATTAACTGACGCAGGCCGCATAGCTGGTACATGGTAGAGGTGAAACTCAAAGTCAGACTTCTGAGATTTTGCTCTTACCAACTCTGCCAACTGCCTTGCTAGAGCCTAAAATAGATGTCAGAGCTCCATATGAGGATGGAGGCCCAAAGTTCAACTTGAGAAAGCTAACTAAGTTCAAGTGACTAGTTTAAATTTAAACAAACAAACAAAATCTTTGAAAATACAAACTGTCCTCCATTGCCCTCGGGCAACTAGCTCTCTTGTGGTCTTTTTTTTCTTTTTGCAGTTTTTGGCCGGGGCTGGGTTTGAACCCACCACCTCTGGCATATAGGGCTGGTGCCTTACTCCTTTAAGCCACAGGCACCACCCGTCTTTGGCATTACAGCTCACAGCAACCTCAAAATCTTGGGCTCAAGTGATCCTTTTGCCTCAGTTTTTCGTTCTTAGTAGAGACAGGGGTCTCACTCTTGCTCAGGCCGGTCTTCGACTCCTGAGCTCGAGCAATCCACTCTCCTAGGCCTCCCTTTATTACACCAGCGTGTGTGTATATGTGTGTGTATATTGATTCTTTACTCTGGTGAGTTGGCCTACCAGCTCTTATCTTTCTAATAAGGCAGTAACTTGTTTTGTTTTGCTTTTGGCTGTCAGGGAACGCACTGTTTCAGCATCTACATGTGTGCATGTATTTATAAGACCTGACATAAATCAAGTCATATTTAGATATTATGATTTTACCTCTGGAATGATGGAATTTACTCTGGGGGCTGAAGAGTCAGCATCTTTTTCCTTGTTATTTTTTTCCAAGACAACCTTGTTTAGTCTTCCTCGGGGGCATATACAGCAGGGTCACAGTCAGCACAGGACAGGGGCAGCCTGGGCCGGCAATGCAACTCAAATGCTTGTTCAGAAGAAAGTCAACACTTATCTGATCCGTGGAGAGGGTAATCAGGCACTGAGCTGCTCCCAGGCTGCAGGCCAGGTCAGGAGAACCAGAGCCCAGCAGGAGCCCTGTGAGAAGGGTGGGAATGAGTCATCAGACTTTTCTGGTTGACTGAGATGACTGCTGTTGATTTTCTTCGAATTGAGATGTGTTATCAATGTTCACACATTGGGCATAACGGGAAGATGAGTGAACATTTTCTTGATAGTGTCTGGCCTTTGGCAGGGTTGTGATAAGATTGGGGTTAAGATAGGAGTGACTCTGCAGGAATATGCTGGGCAGTGTATGTGTCCCTTGTGTGCCAGAGGTGTGGTGGCAGATAGACCCTCTTAGGAGAAAATGCCACATTTTCTGACATTATACAGAAGTTACCCTGGCTTGATATTTTACTTTCTCAGGGCAAGGGGAGAAATTGCTAATTTGTCACTCTTTGAGTTCATGGTCTAGGGAAAGCACTTGCTTTTTTAATATTGAGTTCCTCACAATAACTGGATAAATTACTGATGCTTTGATTAAGGATTTGGGTTCTAAGAGTTCGTTTAACCTCTCTGGCCTCAGTTTCTTCATCTTTAAAGTGGAAATAACAATGGTACCCATCCCTTTGGATAGGAGTAAATAGATGAATACATGTCAAGTGCCTAGAACAGTATATAGTCAGCATTAAACTTGTATTTATATCAGTGCAGATATTTTTGTTTATATAACTTGATATTTGTCAGAGGACCTACTCCAATGCTTGATCAAAATAGATGTTAGATAAATATTTGCTAAATATTGAAGGAGATAGATGAATGGATTTAGTGGAATACACGTATGGCTACCGGTTCTGGCTGTTCAGTAACCTCTAACTCAGGGAGAGAGTGGCAAAACTGGGTGTCAGATTTAATTTTTATTGAGCAATATTTCAAAAATATGTTTGTTCTGCAATCAAACATCTCTGTGGAATAAACAGATGGGAATACAGATGATGATACTGTATGAAGATTACAGAGGAAATGGCATGAAGAATTGGGTTGGAGAATGTCACCTGAAGCACAGGTAGCAGAGACAATGACTCTAAATTGAATCAAGAGCAGAGTCTTAGACAATCAGAAACCTTTAAACTACAACTTATAGTTGTGAGTCTATCAAAATAAATAAATATAAAGAACAAGAGTCAAGTCCCTGACCTGTATTTACCTTCTATTTGTTGTCTAATAATGACAGGTTCAACTCGAAATAAACCATTTCGTTTAACAAATAGAAAAAAAAATGAAAAGTATAATGTTACTGGAACAGTATAACAACAATACCTTAGTATTAGGCTGGATCACTTAAAAATTGCCACTTTTTGGATTAAAAATAAAGGTCAGACATTGTTAATTTCATATGGTTCAATGTAGTATATTTCATCAAATTGACACTAAATCAAAACACTTATATTACTTTGCCTTTTATTATCCTTATAACTAAGGCTATGAAACCAAATTGGCTGGTTTTATTTGTAATAGGCTCCTTTGCCTCTCAGAATTTGTGCACAGTAGATGCTAAATAAGTGTTTTGTTAATTGAATGGGGTTTTCTGTTATCTCCTCTCCAAAGTTAGGTCTAAATTTTGCCACACTAACTAATGCTGAGACTGCCCTTAAAACATAATTACCAAAGCGTAGGCTTCATTTCAGTTTTCATGATTTAGATAAATCCTTTCTGTGACTTGTTCGGGCAGCACTGGGAAGCTAATTAATACATTATTAATATATTGTAGAGGCAAACAAGACTCTGCTTGCTCACACAGCTATAACAAGAATAAATTTAGGTCAGAAATATTTTCGCAATTAAGGGAAAATGTTATTATAATGAGAAATTATTTTTCATACGACACAACACAACTCTACACGTTGAGACATGCTATAGATTTACAAATGAGGTGAATGGCAGAGTCAGGCAAGCTTTTTCCCCAATGGTTCTAATCGTTCAGAGCCAGATAGGGGCATCCAAAGTGCCCTGAAATAAACTAGCAATGATAACCTTTTGGGATCGCAGGAATGGAGAATGTTATTATTATTCATATGAGATTTCATAACAGTTGGAATTGGTGCCAAACTTAGGAGCGAGGACTGAAATAATGGAGCAGGAGGCATGAAATGGTTTTCAATTCAGAAAATAAAGAGTTGCTTCTATAGTGGGAGAGATGGGGCATGTTCAAGGAGGAGCATGAAAAACCCATGAGTTACAGCACCTCTTTGGGGTCTCAGTTTTCCCGTATTTATTAACTACCTCCTGGAGAACAGTCATTCTCTGGCACATCTATTGTTGCATGGACACAAGGGATAAGGCCTAAAAATGATATGCATTTCTTGAAGGGCAGAAAGACTAGAGTTAAAATGTATTACTTTGGTTTTTGTTGACCCAGAGCTGTGACAGCAACCACGTTGTACTGGCAGAGTTCTAAGAAAACAGACTTGCTTTCATTTTTCAAACAGAAGAACCACAATCTCCTTTATGCTTGGATCCTTACACAAATCAAACACGTGGGCAAGAGCGGACTCATGAGAACACCAATTTTAACTGCCCCCCAATGCCACGACTTTTTCTTAGACATCTTTTGAGCACAGAGCAGGCACATTTCTGCTTAATTTTTACTGTCTAATGAGATCTCAGCCCCAGGTGATCTGCTCCTACAATAATGTCTCACTGCTAATTACGTTTTAGAATGGTTAGGGCAAGAATAGTTCCAAACATACTTAAGGTAATAACTAGTCATATATCCAGAAGATCAACAGTTCAATCAAAGAGAGAAAAAAATTAGCATATCTTAAGAAAGAGTTCAAGTGGTTTTGTATAAGAGCCCTTATTTAAGTCTACAAGTATACTTAAAATACTGATAGAGCTAGGTAATTCTGTATTTCCCTTTTTAACTTACTGCAAGCTCCTGACTTCAGGGTGTCGTGTCTGTGAACAAGAAGCCTGTGGCAGGTGAATGGAGGAGTGTTGTTAGGGAAATCGGCTTGGATTTTAGGGTAAGGGTCTGAGCCAGGGCTGCATGGGACCAAGTTGCAGCTGTTGGCAGCTGATGAAGGAACAGAGGTCATGCCAGAGAGCTTAGCATTGAGTCAGGGCTATGGGCCCATTTTCTATTCCAGTAACAACCCAGCTTTGATCCATGATAACAATAAATCCCTCAAATGATTGTATATCAAACTCCCATCAACAAAATGACAATCCACTGTCATCAATGAAGTTTCCATGTCACTATCTGATTTTCCCCCCAACTTCCCATTTTTTAAAATGATGTTTTACACGATTGTAAAAGGGACGTTACCTAACAAATGCAATCAGTGTAACATGATTTATTGTACCCTCAATGAATCCCCAACAATTAAAAAAAAAAAGTTAAAATGATGTTTTAATGAACACCAAAGAGAAGGCATTGGAAACTCTACCCTTTACTTACTCTTTTAAATGCCTGAGGTATCTTTGGTTTAGAAGTGCACGGTATTTAATTTGTTTTAAAAATATTCACTGAGGCTCTATTATGTACTTGGCAATAGTTATATAGTTAATAGTCTTAAAGATGATTCCTAAAAATATCATCTGCCAAAACTCCCAAATAAATCGTTTCTGCTCTGCTGAAGGTAAAGTATTAAAAGAAAAAAGCTCAAGGATTTTTTTTTTAAATGTGCTAAAAGTGGTACTTTTTCTCCTCTCAGAGCCCCACGCTCTGCACGAGGAGTTCCTCTCAATAAGGGTGCAATGCAACCTGGCATTGTGTGAAGCAGTCTAAGAACTCACGATTTCATGGGGGACCATACTCGGTTGGAAAAATACAACTAAGCTAGGAAGTGAAGAATGACTTTTATAAATCAAACTCTAGGACAATTTTAAGGCAGAAAATCAAGTCACAATGAACGAAACTTACTCAACTCATTAACTTTTAAATGTGATGAGGCCTTTTTAATGTCCATTTTATTTATTTATTTATTTATTTTTAGGGAGGCATGAGAGAACAGCAAGTCATCCCAATTGCAGCTTAGAGGCTGGGAGAAAGATTTGGTAACCAGCTGTCCAGACACCCCCTGTATAGTTATGGATTTGGGAGATAAAAGGCCAGGATTAGAAAGAAGTACAGAAAAAGTTGCTCCAGTGTCCAAAAGAAATTTTCTCTCCTGGAGCTCCACTATAAGGCAAACCTGGGGCTCTTGAGGGGTGATGACACAAGCTGGAGCCATGGGAATTTGCCCCGGGCACTCTCAGTCTAGTTTGGGCTCCGATGGGGTCCCTGTTCCAGGAGGCCTTTGTCTCTGAGGATAGGCCACCCTCCAGTGGTCAACCTTGCATTCTGGACAGGGGCAAGGTGGCTTGCCCAGCCAGTGGTATTGCTGGGGGCAGTCTTCTCTGGAGTGGCCAGTCTGACCACATTGGAAGCACTTGAAACCAGACTTTATTAAGAGGACATTAGCAGACCTTTTTGCTTCCCTGCTTTGGGAGAGTTCTTAATGGCTCCAAAGCACATTCCTCGTTTTTCAGCGAAATCTAATATTTATGTCATTTCCAGGGAGAGAACATTTGCAGCCTTTGCAATATATCACGTCTCGTTTTGCTCCACATCACGGGATGGACAAATCGCTCAGTTTTTGTCACATCTCCCCTCGCCCACCTCTGAGACATTATGTATCATTCACACACAGAGGCAGAAAAGAGAGCAGGGTACCAGGACAAAAACTGAGTCGGCAAGGCCCGAATTTCTTCATCTGATGTTTTACGGAATCTTGGATCTAGAAGAGACCTTGAAAATTTTAAAAGTCCCAGATTTTATATGATTTTCTTTTTTAAAAAAGAATCAAAACTTTAATTTAGCTATACAATTTTTTGATTTTTTTTTTGATACAGAGTCTCAATTTGTCACCCTCAGTAGAGTGCCGTAGCATTACAGCTCACAGCAACCTCAAATTCTTGGGCTTCAGCAATTCTCTTGCCTCAGCCTCCCATGTAGCTGGGACTATAAATGCCCACCAAAATCCCTGGCTATTTTTTTGCTGCAGTTGTCATTGTCGTATAGCAGGCCCAGGTTGGGTTCGAACCCACCAGCCTGGGTGTATGTGGCTGGTGCCATAACCACTGTGCTACAGGTGTCAAGCCTCTCTAAAGTTTTAATGTTATTTATTTATAGCCAGTGATTTCTGTTGCCATAGCTTAAATTATAATATAAATAGCTAATGTTTACGGGTACAAAGATAAGGATTAACACAGTGGGGTGGGTATATATTTCCTACTTTCTAGGTGCTTACAAGAAGATAAGGAGCTGTGTCTGAGTGTGGGATATGTGCTAGGTTGGTATTTTGGGTGTATTATCTCACGTAGTGAGTAGACATGTCCTCCCTTTACAGATAAAGAAACTGAGGCTCTTAGGGTTCTATGACCTGCCCTAAGTTCCAAAGTGGTGGAGAAGACAGGTCTGATCTCAAAGCCCCATTTTCTAAACCACCAGAATATAACAGAATATTTATGTAATTAATATCTAAGAGTTGCATCCTGAGCAGAAGACATTGTGCTTCATAGCACAACTTCATCATTTTCAAAGAGATTTCACACTCAGATTTCTTTAGAGGGCAGACATTGAGAGCTGTAGCACTTCTGAGGGTGAGAGAGATAAGGGGCTGCAGGCGACATATAATAGTTCATAAACATTGGGCTTCAGGATAGGTTATATTTTAATAATTAGCAAGAAAGTGGTGAGGATAGCATGGAATTGGGAAAATGGCAAAGGTGAAAGCATAGTAGGGAATACTAAATAGCTGACTGGGGTAAGATATGAATTCTGGTCTCTTACTTCCCAGTTTTTGCTGATAAAGTATCACAAAAATACTTGCTTTGAGGTCC
The DNA here is from genome assembly GCA_963574655.1 of Perodicticus potto. Taxonomy (NCBI): domain Eukaryota; kingdom Metazoa; phylum Chordata; class Mammalia; order Primates; family Lorisidae; genus Perodicticus; species Perodicticus potto. Next base: position 16,699 of record CAUYRH010132739.1, read on the forward strand.
CTTCCTCACGGACCAGGCCCCCCTAACATAAAGGAGAAAAGATCTCTGCAGCTCTTGAACAGACTGCTGTCTGCTCCCCAAAACCTACCAATAAGTGGTGAGTACCCATCTAAGGGAATTTCTTTTTGGGGTCTTGTGAACAGAAATCAATGATGATGATAAGAATGGTAATAGCACTAGCTACCATCCACTGGGCAATTAACAGGTGAGCCAATGACTGTGCTCAGTCAGCACTCATGCTGAATATCTATTTGGGTTACCTCCTCTGGTAACCAACCCCAATTGCTCTCTGGGTAGTCACATTTTCAGGTTACACAGTTCTCAAAAAGCTGAATCCAATCTCAGCACCTAGGGTGAGACAGGTGGCCTAGGTCAATGCCAATCCAACCATTATATATGAACCAGTCCTGGCTTCCATATTGTTCAGAGATGAATGTGCTATCATCTTTGCCATTTTCCCAATTCCATGCTACCCTTACCACTTTCTTGCTAATTATTAAAATATAACCTATCCTGAAGCCCACTGTTTATGAACTATTATATGTTGCCTGCAGCCCCTTATCTCTTTCATCCCCCTACTTTCTTTCCCTAAGAGGAAGTAGGGGTTGGAGCTAATAGCTACTGCTGTTATCTTGTTAGGAATCTGAATTCTCCCTCTCTCTCTCTCTCTCTCTCTGGAAGAGAGGGGGAAGAGAGGGAAAGGCAAGGGAGGAAGAGAGGGGAAGGGAAGGAAGGAGAAGGGAAGGAAAGCAGGGAGGAAAAAAGTCAGAAACACAGAGTTCTAATAATCTTGTCTGCTCTCTGAATCCAGCCCTACTCCTAGACTTTTGCATGTAGATGAGTAATAAATTGCCTTTTTGCTAATGCTGCTTTGGGTCAGGTTTTAGTCATTTTCAACTGAGGAAGTCTTAATCAATATAAGTACATAAAAGCACCTCAGAGAATGCCCAGAAAAATATCATGAGGGAAGTAGTATTTTCAAGTATTATCCTCATACACACAGGCCAGGGGATTGTATTCAACTTTTAGAGAACCATGTGGCCTGAAACTATGTGCCTGTGACTACCCAGAGGGGCACTGTGGTTGGCTGCTGGAGGAAATAATTCAAGTAGGTACTCTTGCTGAGTGCCCAGCACAGTAACTGGTTCATCTGTAAATTGCCCAGCGAATGGTAGTTGGTGCTATCAACATCGGCAGCAGCAGCAGCTGCCCAGGAGGGAGTGCTCCCCCCACAAAGCAAGTGTCTCTCTAATACTTTATGGGTGATTAAGATGAGGAATTAAGGCACAGGGAGATAGAGGCACCTGCCTAGTTAGCAGAGGCAAGATTTGAACACAACAGTGCAGCACTCCCAACTGCCTCGACAGCTGGCTGAAAACTATTTCTGCTCTTATGAAACAGGACTCTCCAGAGCCCAAATAAGTCTTTTCACCCAAAATAGTTTTCAAAGCTTAAAATACCTTAAAGGGTGTAAATTTTCTCAAGCTCCTTTAGGTTTGCAATGATCCCTTTTTGGCTTCCGTTGTCTCCCTGAAAAGAACCATTTAAGCAATAAAAATGTCTCTTTCCAAGGCATCCTTCAACTGCTGATACCTCACTTTCCCAAAAATTACAGATAAAAATAACAATGCACAGAATCAAAGACCACAGGGCTTCTAAAACAGATAGGAGGAAAGGAAAGAGAAGGTCCTGACCAAATACCTTCTGTGTTTGCATGCGACTTTTGATCAATACTTCACAGTCATTTTAGAAGTCTGCTTCTTAATTCAAGTTGTTTTTGTGCGTCACACCAAATCTTGGGCTGGTGGCATGGTGAGCTGCAGCTGCTGCAGCTTCTTAAATGCCTTCCAAATTAAAAAATAAAATAAATACTAGCTACGGGGACAGTTTGACATGTATACTTCATGGGGTAATTTTCTCTCTTTGTTCAGTTTCCTAGCAATTTGCCAGAGACTCAGGAAGTCTTTGATGAAAGAATAAGTAGCAATCTCGAAATGGAATGAAAGCAAGGAGACTGTGCCAGGCTGTAACCGCGGCCTTGAAGAACTAAAAGACCTACTAGTATTCCCAAGGAGCATCTAAGACATCTCCAGCTATGAGTATTGCTCAGTTTAATCAAAAGAAAGAGCTCAGAGTTGGGAGCAGGAATTCTAGTTCAGACTGCCACTAGCTAACTTTGAACTTTACGTTGCTGATTGTATAGTGACTTAGTAAGACTATATGTTTTTGTTTGGAGTTAATTGAACAGTTAAGAGATTATGAAGCCTAAGGAATAGAAGCATCAATTTTAGAAAGAGTTGGATCTACAACCCAACTCTGTGATTCACCATTGATGAGACTTGGAACAAGTCACTTAACTTCACAAACTTCAGTTCTTCATCTGTAAAAGTGGGGAAAAAAATACTGACAACTTCTTTGGGCTACTGCAAGGGTTCAATGAGGAAAAAAATATAGCTAATAGTTCCTTGCCCAGCATGAAAAGTAAAACAAAAGTAACCATCACTGCTTTTATTGGCTTTATTAATAAAGTTTAAACTTCTGTGTAACTATAAAAGCAATAATGTCCTCATCAAAAGCCATATCACAAAGTTTTCTGGCAAATATTGGCAACATAAAGATTTGGCCATGAGCAGAAATTTGTTTTTTGTATTATCTTTATTCTTACCAAAATGCAGGGATATGGGACTATCTGAGTAGGATAGTTCCTAGGATACAACATTATAAAGACTTGATCTCAATTTGACTGGTAAACTTTGGGGGCCAAGAGATGGGCGTGTTACACTGAAACTCCACCAATGCTGTTAAACCCAGCCACTTTCCAGAATAACCTTCATCAATGCCTTTAAGTGACCTTGTGAGCAACTTGAATTTTGGTATTAAGTCATCACTATTCTCCGTCATTGACTCTGGCCAAATGATTAGGAGAAATCATGTTTGTCATCCACAGATCTGCAGCTTAAGAGTAATTCTAGAAAGTCTCAGAACTCAACAGCATCTGCTTGAGCAGAATTTATTTTCCCATACAGTATGAAATTCCCAAGGTAGGGAACATGCTGTGGGATATGGCAGTACCTGAGAAGTCAAGCAAATTAAATAATACAGGGGTTCTTTTTTCACTTAGTTTTTGGGGCCCCAGGTGGCATACCCTCCAAAGAAAACTGAATCTGGTTGAGCAAAGTACACAGATCTCTCAAATCTTTGAAACTCAGCAGCTATCTATGAAAGTTAAAGCTTAAATGTATAATAATTAGCTGGTAGTAGTCTCTGAGTGTCTCTTGAGTTTCCTAGAGTAGGAATTAGGCCCCCAAGTTTCAGCCCAGCTGTCAGCTCTCTCCCTCCATGAGACATCCCTCTGTGATGCTTACATGGTCGTGGACAGCACACCAACTGTCATGGAGGGGTGCTGTGTGGATTCTCCCTTGAGAAAGGACTTGCTGTTCAGACACAGGAATACAGCTGTTTGATAGCAGGAGCTGCAGCCCGTTCGGGATGTGCCTGAGCTTTTGAAGCTAAGGTGATGCATTTCCTGGGCAGCCCTCAGCCAATAACTGAACACAGCACAGATACTAAGGCTGAGCTGTCTCTGCCCAACATAGGACTCCCCCAGAAGAGGTCCCCACCTCTGTCAGATATGCACTGTGGTCTGAAACTCTCACTCACCCAAATCTTGCTCCTTCCCTCTTATTCTTGCATAGATATCAGATGGGCACCTTGACCCAACAGCTTTCCCAATTAATCTGCTTCCTCCCCTTGTATCTTTCATAGTAGTTACCAACTGGCTGTGCTCCCAATTCAGTCTCAACACCTCTTTCCCAACTGACACAGTATTAACTTCTCCACACCTGCTTACTTGTCTTTCAAAGAGGACCTCCTCCACTTCCTCCTCATTATCACCCTCATGATCATCCTCAAGAGGAGAGAAAGAAGAAGGAAGGGGCAGGAAAAGGAGGTGACAGTTTGCAGGATATTTTGAAGAATAAACAGCAATACCTCCCAACTTCTCTACACCCTCAGAGCAGCACCACCACTGACACTTACCATGAGGCTTTCTTTGCTTTGGGGGATGACTGATGGGGCAGGAAAGCAGAAAACCTGTTTCTTAGTCTCCATGGCACCCCTTCAGAGTCATAAGAGCCAGGCTTTTTGATGTTCAAACATCTAAGTCCTGAAGCATTACAGACAGACCTTGTGCCCTAATAAAACATTTGAAAAAAAAATTTGAAAGAGAAATTGTTGCATCTAGTCATCTTCTAAATAAGGATTGAGTGGACCGAGAAAAGAGGATGGAGAGGAGGTTGTGGTGAGGAGGACGTCAGTGGAGCTTGACATTTTGAAGAGAATGGACCTGAAGGAGAAACTACTGAGACCAACTGGAGAAGTCAGCATCACCTAGATGGATCACCAAGCCCTGAAGCCCTGAGGAAACCAAACCAGCACCCACTGACCTTCCAATCCCCATCTAGGGAAGCCCCTACATGAGCAGTGCCACAGGACTTCCTAAGTCCTCTGTGCTCCAGGGGACCTCCCATTGACCAGCATGGCCAGCAGGAGCCCCACTTCTCTGAGCCCCAGGACTCTACTCAGTTGCCATCCAACTTGCATGAACAACCTCCTCAACAGCTCAGGGGTATTCAATGCCAGCCTACTGCTTCCTGAGAGAAAGGGTAACCTGAATACCTAACAGAATGAACTTGGATGGGGGTATGGAGACAAAGTAACCCCCACCCCAATTAAGGTAGTGGAGAAAGAGACATAGTGATAACACCTAACCAGTTTATGCTTATATGCTATTAGGGACTACAAATTAGTACAACCTCTATAGAAAAAAGTATGTAAATTCCTCAAAGAAATAAATGTAGCCCTACCATTTGACTCAGCAATCCTACTGCTGAGTATCTATTCAAAGGAAATGAAATCATTTAATTAAAAAAACACCTGTATTCGAATGTTTATCACAGGATAATTCATACATGCAAAGATGTAGAATCAACCTAAATACCTATCACTTTATGAGATTAAGAAAACGTGTGTGTGTGTGTGTGTGCGCGCGCGCGTCCACGGAGTACTACTCAGCCATGAAAAGAAATGAAATAATGTCTTTTACCACAACTTGCATAGAACTGGAGAACATTATCATAAGTAAAGTATCTCAGGAGGGGGAAAACAAAGAGCACATATACTCTCTAATAATTGGGAGCTAATTGATGGGTGCACGTGGGCAGAAAGAGATGTAACGGCCATTGGAAATCAAGAAGCAAGGGGTGAGAAAGGGAGAGGTAAAAACCTACCTGTTGGTTACAGTGAACATGATCTGGGTGATAGGCACACTAAAAGTCCCAAGTATTATAAAAAGTATTTATGTACCAAAAACATTTGGACCCCATCAATACTTTGAAGTTTTTAAACCTCACTTAACTGGTTTTTATAGTTCCTATGTAGCTGAATATGTGCCAAGTACTGTGAGTTCTTCTTTCCAGACATAACCCAATGACTCTCCACAACAACGCCATGAGGAACAATGTTATCCCATTTTACAGTTAAGGAAACTGAGGCGCAGATAGGCTTAGTGATTTGCGCAAACTCACTTAGTTATAAATGGAACAGGATGGTTACACTTAATTCAGATCTTTTCTAGGTCTTAACATTAAACTCCTTGAGAACAAGAAGTGTCTTAGGATCCTCTGCCTCTCCCCACCCCCATCAGCCTAATACCAGACTGATAGAAGAGTCTCAGTAAATGTTTTGTGCTTTGGCCAACTTATTTAGATATTTTCTGCCTCCAAAAGAAAAAAAACACTCTTGAAATATGTGTCTCCATTTCCTTAGCACCAGGAAAACTCCAGATACAGTTGAAGGAGGTAGGAGGCAGTGAGTGTACATCCACAGTAAAGATCATATTTCAGTCTTTCATTTCATTTGACAGGAGAAATACTGATTAAAATCAGCCGAACATGTCACAAAAGGGTAACTGGGTTCTTCATTTTTTTCTGTGCAGAGGCAGCTGCAAATGTACTTTCGGAGATAACTCTTCATGCATAAAATTACTAATAGACACCATCTATCTGATGAATGTCTTCTCCTTAATAATTTATATCACTTGATCTATTTTCAAAGGTTAGTCTTACATTAAAATTACAATTCTGAATAGGTCAGCCTGTTATGTAAGGATAAATTACTTCACCTCTTCATGTTAGTGTTGTGTTTGGATAATGATGAGGTTTTTACTTCTAGCCCCCAATGGAACCATGGAAGAAATTGCTTGTTTGACCTAACCTCTATCACCCTGAATCTTATTCCTTGATTCATGCTGACTCCCTGTCAGTTATTAGGCTGCATATTTCATGACACTTTATTCCCATCCTCAATTTGTTACTTTTCTACATTTCTCTCACCTTTTGGGCCATCTCTCTACATTTTCCCTTGTCACCACACTACCAACCTTCTCAATCAAAGAACATTCTCAGGTTTTCTCGGGTCCGCACAGCCCTGTATTTATGCCTACACTGGCACATTCCATTTTGATTCTGAAGAGGTAATATCTTTTAAGAAGTCCTACAATCCCCCCTCTAGCATTTCCCAGATTGTGAATTATTGCTCATTTAACAAATAGTAATAAGGAAGTTCATGGTTAGTGGAAAGAGGACTAGAAGGAAGCTAGTTGAGTCCCATATGGTCTAGACAAGTCCATTTTCTTTAATGGGATGGAAAGAGCTCAGTCTCTGAAGTCTGATAATCCTGAGTTCAAATCTAACATTCCTCCTTACTTAGCAATTTCAGGCAAGGCATCTTCTCTGAGATTCTGTTTCTTCTTCTGCAAAATGAGAGTAGTCATACCTTACTTAGAGATTTGTTGTAAGAATTTATAGATTAAAATAGGAAAAACACTTACATAATGCAAATACTATAAAAGGCAGTTAATAAAAATGTGTTAAATGAATCATGAATGAGTGGGTAATCAATACACAGCAGACTATTGTTATCAGGAAAATAATTTTAATGAAAAACTTGACTTGCCAAGAACACTAGAAATGGCAGATTGAAGGAAAATAAGAAGTTTCCCCTATTACATTGTAGTTAAGAGAATGGGTTCTTTGGGCTCAGCTTCAAACCCTGAACTCACCACTAACCACCCAGGTGACCTCTGGCCACTTGTTTAACCCCCAATTTTCTAATCTGTGAATTTGACAAATAATACTTCACCAGGCCTGGGGAGGTTTAAACAAGAAACTGCCTGGAAAACCCTTGGGATAGTACCCAACATGGTGTAAGCCCTTCATAAATGGAAAATATCACTGCTAAAATGAGTAAGTATGAAACTGTAAATGATCTCGGTTGCACATACCTTGTGGCACAATTATAAAAGCTTGATTCAGAAAATGCTGTGTAACTAGAAAGTCTATAAACACATAAGGGGTTTTTATTACTTTTATTATTGGAAAGAATAATGATGGAAAGAATAAATGATTTTTTTTTTAGAATAAGAGCAAAATCCATGAGGCCTTTCACCAGTCGCCAAGTACAAATGTGCCCGAGTGCTTGAGAAAGGTATGGGGTTTAATTAAAGGATAATTTCTCCTGTTCCTCTGAGTGTACAAAGTCATAAAGTGTAGATGTTTAAAAGAGAGGCTGAAGTAGTGTGGAGAACGTAATTGATACTCTAAAGCTGTTGATTGTAAATATGCTCAGGAGGTAGATAAGTTCACACTGTTTTATGGCAGGAAGGCTTTTTATTGGTAATTTCATGTAATTGTGAAATTGGAAGAATCGCTGGACCGGAGGTTTTCTGTTTCTGGCAGGGAGTATTTCCTGCTTCCTGACCTTGAAGAGGCTGTCCTGGCAGCCACTGGCCATGACCTTCCATTTTTTGGAGAAAGAGTTTTCTCTGAAGGGGGCAAGAGATAGAAACCAAGAAGGCTCTTTGGAAGGAAACAGGACCCTTTGGTTATTTTCCCAGGCTTGTTTCCACATTCCCAAGCTGTCCATTATCCAGAAACCTGTGTTTCTTAGTGTTCTTGTAGCTATTAGTGTTGAAAAACTCTCTAATCAAGGGCAGCACCTGTGGTTCAGTGGGTAGGGTGCTGGCCCCATGTACTGAAGGGGGCAGGTTCAAGCCTGGCCAAACTGCAACAAAAAAATAGCTGGGCATTGTGGCAGGTGCCCAGCTACTCGGGAGGCTGAGGCAAGAGAATCACCTAAGCCCAGGAGTTAGAGGCTGCTGTAAGCTGTGACACCACAGCACTCTACTGAGGGCGATAAAGTGAGACTCTAAAAAATTCTCACCTTTGTCTCTAAAAAACAAACAAACGAACAAACAAACCTCTAACCAGCCAAGGCGGGGAAGAACAGATCCCACTGTGGTCAAGCCTCACGCAGGGACTGGAACCAACACACAGAAAGCCTCCAGGAACCAAGGCCCTGGCTTCCTCTTTCTCCTGCCCATGCTTTCCACTTGCACAGCTCACTCTGCCATCTGTCCTGAATGTCTCCTTTGATCTGCTCCTTTCTATCTCAGCAGACCGGCTCCTCTTTTCCTCTATGAGCACAGCGGAAGATGACTACACCCCAGCTCCCAGGTTTGACTTAAGCTCAAACAATTAGCAGAGATTGGCCTAACAGGTGAAAGATAATTGGGCCAGGTATCCATCACCCTTGTCTCTTGGGTCACATGGTAAAAATGCATACTACGTGACCCAAGAGACAAAGGTGATGGATACCTGCCATGGCTTTCTGAGGCAGTTTTCAGAGAAAGGTCAGAGGCTGAGTGGATATCCTAATAGGTCTCTACTGACTGAGGTATTAAAAGACATGAAGTTAATTTTTTAATTTCTAGAGATGAGGCACACCTACTGAATAAAAATGTTAACAAACACAGGGAGAATTTACCTGCAGCTTACTCCCTACTCAGCCTTAATGGAGCCGAGAGGCATGTATTGCTTCCATTTCAAAAACTGCCTCCCCTGTGCACTCAAAAAGGCATGGAGTGAAGTTACTCCTTCGTTTTCCTCTATTAATGGCTTCGCTTGGCATCCCTCCTTTTCACGTTGAAAAAATGAGATTAGCACCTATAGGGCACACAATGGAACAGAGGTGGAAGCACTCACGGGGGTCAATGCAGGCTTGGTATTTCTGCTTTGGAACAAAGCCACAGATAGAATCTGAAGCTCTCACTATGACTTAATTTATATCCACACAACACAAATACATGGAAGTAAATGCCAAATGTGCTGTCAGTGGATTTTCACAGCGATGCCTTCCTTCAGAGAGCATGGTTCTCAAAGTAGTGCCTCATAACTCATTTGGTACAGTAAGACAAGGGCCATTTCTTGCTAAGTTGCAGCAGACAAAACTGAGGTACAGAAGGGTGAAGTGCTTTCCCAAAGTCATCTGACCCATCAATGGTACAGTCAATCCTAAAATTCACATTTTCTCATTTATAATCTAATAGCCTTTTTGCTGTATTGCTGTGCTTCCCTATAGATGAACTAATAGGTATTTTTCACTTTGCCCCTCCAGTGCTAACCTCCACTCTCTTCCTCCTTTTCTGTGGCCCAGGAAAAAGACATTATCCATTGAATTCATAGAATACTTTGGCCTTTAGCTTCTAGTGAGTTGAGTCAATGGGAGATATTCAATGGCAAGAAATCAGAGTTAGGCCCAAGCATGTTTTTGGATTCCTTTCTGCAAGTTCCATCTAAGGCCAAAGATCCTATTAGACAGCCCCTACTTTCTCTAGGTTTCAAAAACTCCTTCCTTTCCTTGACCTTTTAGGACTAAGTACGATAATACCTCCCAACTGTTCCTAACCCTAAAGTGCCATATAACCCCTTATTAGTTTCTCTTACTTCAGTCTCCTGTCAAACTCACCTGAATTGCCCTAATTGAATGTCCCTTCCCTTTCCTGCCATTACAATGATGGATCAACAAACCAATAGTGTGCCTTAAACCCCTGATTATTGTGTGAGTACAGCTTATGCAGATATTATTTTTAATAGTCTAAATGATATCCTTTGAAAAGAACAGATTTTATAATTTTCCACTTGCAACTCAATACCCATAAATATTCTTTCAATTTTCATCAAAGGGTATAGGTTTTTTTCCCATACCGTGTTCTAGTTTCTTACATCCACACCAAAGAAAACATCCTTTGCTGATCTAATCTTAAGTAGGCAGTGTGGACAGCTGGAACCCATTGCTGTGGTTCTCATCTTCCACGTTGGGATTATTTCTACTCTTCCACACAAGAAGCTGAAAGTAAGAGGAAATACTTAAAAGATTTGCCTTCCTCACCCTTGAAGGAAGGGTGACTTTCCCACTTTCATCATGTGGGAAACAAGACTGGAATGGAGAGACATAGAAGGGTGACAAAAAAAGAGACAGCGAGAGGGAGATACAGAGAAAAGAGCTCTTGATAAATTGTATATAAAACTAACTACACAATCACAAGAGACAGCCCAGTCCATACCATCTGTGTATAGGCAAGAATTGCACCTGAATTTCAGTGAACTGTTTATTTTATGACATATTTTATTCTGCCTAAGACTAACTACAGAGAGTGATTTATTTAAAAGTTGGGTCTTAAAACATGAGCATAGAGAACAACTTTTAAGTGGGTCACCATATTCCTCTCTCTTCACCCAGATATACATAGGTAATAAGTCAACATTCCCCATGCAAATTACCCTGCATTGCTATTTTGGTGTTTACTGATCCCTGTCCGCCAAATGTGCTCCAAACACTAGCAACAATCACACTCCAGATGACAAATTCACTCAATCAGAGAAGCTTTTCTGTCTCCTCACTGCCCTGGGAACAAGCACAGGGCCTGGCGCTTGGCAAGCACTGCCGATAATAATGAATGCCTGTGAGATTTTGGAAAGTGCTAGAACAGTGGAATTAGAGAGGGAGGAGAAGAGGAGGAGGGACTCTAAGAGGGACAATGCAGGATGGTGACAACAGACTGTCTTCCTCTTCTGCTCTCCAGCCACCCTGTGGACAGCTGCTTTCTTAGAAGCTGCTACTTTCTTCTTACAGTCCAGCAAACATGGCTGCTTTCCTAAGCTAGCGATAAATGAGCATTAATGCAGGCATTTCAAATCAAATTGTGTCTGCTCTTACCAAGAAAGGCTTAACAATGGAAGAAAATAAGATCCAAATTATGCTCAGAGGAGGGCACAGCATGGAACAAGCAAGAGGGTGGTGCCCACTGCATTCTGTTTCTTTACATCCACTAGTCACAGACCTGAAGGGCTGAGTAAAAACCCCTGCAGCCCTCTCGTCAGTCAGTACCTTAGCTTTTCCCGGGTAACAGAAAGACTCAAAAATAGTTTTTTAGTTGCTGCTTCAAGTCTCCATAAGGAATTCAGAATGTCACTGAAGCTAAAACATTCAGCTCTCCAGAAAGCAGGACTGCAAAGTGAATTCAATTCTGCCACAATAAAATGAATTTATTCTCTCTGGTATAGAAGAGTAGGCTCCACACCCACCATCCTCTGCTGGTCCTCCATAGAAATTTGGGGCATGGTCACACCACAGAAGGCTTCCCTATGCCTGACATTTCTTAATCCTCCAGATCCAGAGATTTCACTCCAAGTAAAATCGAGGTACATTTTCTCGGGGGTCTAGAGCTTGGACCTGCAGAAAATGTTAAGATAAATAAAGTTGGTTCTCACCCTCAAGGAACGCACAATCTGGCTTTGGATTTTATTTTCATGTATTTACTTATTTAATTATTTTACAGACTAAAAAAAAAAATGGAGGTGGCTAACAAAAATGCAAATTCTACAAGTGAAATAAAATAAAACTTAGAATAAGTTGGTGAAGGAATCAGGAAAGAAATAAAATGAGGACAAGAAACATAAGGTGAATCTAGGAATGAAGTTAACACCCAAATCGCAGGCTGCAAGATCCTGTAGTTTGCTAGGTGTGATCCCTAGTTTGACTCTAGGCTTTTAAAAAGGCAGGAAACAGCCTAGTAGAGGAGACAAGCCAGGTCTCCAAATACTCACCAAGACGAATGGTGTGAGCTCTGGAGCCAGGTCACCTGGGTTTTGAATCTTAGTTCCCAGGTTATGTGATCTAAGAGAAATCATTCTGTTTCTAAATTTCCCTTTTTTCATGTGAAAAAAATGAATCCCACTTCATAGGATTATTTGAGAAATTTTAAAAAATTATGCCAGTGTAGGAATAAAGAACACCCAGTACACACTAAGTGCTTCCCACCACCCTGCTGGGCTCTCTGGCTGGGCTATGTATTAAATTGATGTAAAACAGATTAACAAGAGAAAACCATATTTAATTATATACATGTGCAAGGGAGCCCCCAAAACATAAACCTTAAAGAAGGGTCAGATGAATGATGCTTATACAGCATCGTCAGCCACATAAATGAAATAGGGGCTTCTGGAGGTGGTGGTGATGCAATTGGGGGAATGTGAGTGAAAACAGTTGTCTTTTTATGCAGATAAAGTCTCTGAGGTGGTAACAGTTGTCTGGGCCAGCCCTTTTCCTAATACAGATAATTTTACTAATGCAGATTTCCTTTGTACATGTACATTTCTTTTACCAAAGGACAGCTTTTCAGAGCCACTCCTGTATCTGCAATTCCCAAAAATAACCAGCTCAGAGTATGTCAAAGTATATTTTGAGGTAGCATATTCCAGTCTCCTCAGTCATATTTTGGGGTAGTGTGTTCAGGGCCCTGACATCTTTCATATGCATTGGCTAGTACAGGACAGAACATGACAAATGTTATATTGCAAATTCAAGTTTATTACTGAACATAGGAGAAAAAGACCTGTTTTGGCCAAGGACAAGGGAGGATACACATCAGGAAGCCCTTTGCTGAGGAGATGGTAACCAAATGGACATGGGAGTGGAAGTTAAATTTTGGTGTCTAGATAGAAAGGAAAAGAAATGGAAGATATTTTGAGCAGAAGGAACAGTACAACAGTTTATGTATCTGTTTAATAGCGTTAAACAGATACATAAACATATGTGTATGCTGTGTACTCAAGGAATAAGTGTTTAAGAATTCAGAAATGAAGTATTTTTATCATCATTGTATTAGTCAAGAAACTTACAGTGAACAAATGAAGGAAACCCAAGGCAAACTGTTTTAAGAAAATAAAAAAGGTGAAAATAAAGGGCATCCAAATAGGTGCAGAGGAGGTCAAACTCTCCCTTTTTGCTGATGATATGATCTTATATTTAGAGAACTCCAAAGACAAACCAGAAGACTCTTGGAAGTCATCAAAGAATACAGTAATGTCTCAGAATATAAAATCAATGTCCACAAGTCAGTTGCCTTTGTATACACCAACAGCCAAGATGAGAAGTTAATTAAGGACACAACCTCCTTCACCATAGCCCCAAAGAAAATGAAATACCTAGGAATATACCTAATGAAAGAGGTGAAAGACTTCCATAAAGAAAATTATGAAACCCTAAGAAAGGAAATAGCAGAAGACATTAACCATGCTCATGGCTGGGAAGAATTAAAATTGTTAAAATGTCTATACTTCCCAAGCAATCTACCACTTGAATACCATCCCTATTAAAATGTGA
>CAUYRH010132741.1:0-61481 GCA_963574655.1 Perodicticus potto
CACTTGAAATCTCTCCCTCTACCAGGAGCTTTGGTGTTTTCTGTATTCTTTTCTGTAAATCAATTCTGTCTTACCACGGAGGGGTGGGGGGTGGGGAAATAATGTAATGAAGAATAATAAAATACATATATTTACAAAAAATAAAAATAAAATAAAATAAAATAAGAGGAAGATTAAAACAATAAAGACATTTTTAAAAAATATGCTATATCTGGGTTAGCCTCTAAGGTTGTGCTGCTTGGTGCCTGACCTTTCACATCTTGCCTCCAGTGACCATCAAGGAGTTTATTAAGTATAATACTTTTGGATTACAGGAACACCAAGAGAGGACATAAATAGCACAAACTGCCAGGCGCAATGGCTCATGTCTATAATCCCAACTATTGGGGAGGCCAAGGCAGGAAGATCACTGGAGCCCAGGAGTTCCAAGCTGCAGTGAGCTATAAGTGATGCAGACCCCATCACTTAAAAATAAAATAGGATGAACAAAATAAGAAAATAAATGGACCTAGCATTCTGTGAGGCCAAGGTGGGTGCATTGTTTGAGCTCACAAGTTTGAGACCAGCCTGAGCAAGAGCAAGACCCCCGTCTCTACTAAAGTTAGAAAAACTGAGGCAAGAGGATCACTCGAGCCCAAGAGTTGGAGGTTGCTATAATGATGCATGGCACTCTACCCAGGGCAACGGCTTGAGACTGTCTCAAAAAAAATTAAATAAATAAATTGATACATTGGGAAAAAAAACAAAACAGACATTTGCAGACATAGGAAAGTAGAATGAATTTATCAGTAGCAAATTAATAATAAAGTATAACAAATCTTAAAGACATTCTCTCAGGAAGTAGAAAAATAATACATAATGGAAATGTGGACCTACACAAATAAATGAACAGAGAAAATGGTGACAACATAGGTGAATGTATAAAATTTTTATCTTATTGTTTAAATATTTTAAAAAGAGAATCACTAAGAAAATACTTCTCAATAATCCATAAGAAGAAATCAAGAGAAAATTATAAAGTATTTTAAATGAGATGAAAATAAAAACACAACATATCCATATGTATGAAATTTATCTAAAGCAATGCTAAAGGGAAATTTACAGCCGGAAATGCCTACATTGAAGAAATCTCAACACAGCAATCTGTCCTCTATCATAAGAAACTAGAAAAAAGTAAAAAGTTAGCAGACAAAGAAAAATATAAAGATCAAAGTGAAAGACAGTGTATAAGATCTGACAATTAAGTTCACAAACTTGCCACCATGGCCTCATATTGTACCAAACACTTGGTAAGGGTCATAACCTTGGTATATCAGTGCCTCACAGTTGTGATTGTCGCAGTGTCTTGCTGAGTGGTGTTCATATTGTTGTTGTGTGGGCTGTCATAAAAATGCCAAAGCTAAAATTAGAGCAACAAAAAACCCCACTAAATTTCTTGTTAAACTTGGTAAGAAGATGAGTAAAGTCAGGGACATGTTGGTGGAAGTTTATAGGGATGATGCCATGAGGAAAATGGCAGTGTACAAATGGCTTGAATGAATTTTGAGGGGAGAGAAAGTGGCATTGATAGAGGTTAGAGCAGCCAATAACAAGCAGGACTGATGAAAACATTGTAAAAATTTGTTGAATTGTGTATCAGAATCATTGGCTGACTTCGAGAAGCAGAAAGCAGACCAAGTAAACATCAGCAGAGAAATAGGAAAATCTTAACTGAAAATGTGGGGAAATAACTCATGGTCTTGGATTATGACAATGCACCAGCTCTGTCAGTGAGAGAGTTTTTAGCCAGTAAACAAATAACTGTATTGGAATGCCCACCCCATTCAGCTTATCTGGCCCCTGATGACCTTTTTTTGTACCTGAAGGTGAAGAAAATATTCAAAGAAAACATTTTGATGGCATTCAGCACATCATGGGTAATAAAAAGAAGGCTTTAATGGCCATTCCAGAAAGAGTTCAAAAATTGCTCTGAAGGTGGAGTAGGCCCTGGCATCAGTGCATAGCTTCCTGAAGGAAGTACTTCAAAGGAAATTGTAGCAATATTTAGCAATGAGGTAAGTGGGTAAACCCACTTTTTCTAAGATGGGTTTGCAAACTTAATTTTCATACCTTGTAGCTGAAAATAGAGAAACAACAAAGAAAAATCAATTAAACCAAAAGCTGGTTCTTTGATAAGATCCATAAATTTGATAAACCTGTAGCCAGAGTGATCATGAAAAAAGAAAAAAGAAAAAAAATTACTAATGATAGGGATGATAGAGGTGATATCAATACAGATTACACAGAAATGAAAAGGATGATAAGGGAATATTTTAAACCAGTAAATTCAAACAAATTCGATGACAGATAACATAGAGGCAATTCTTTGAATGAAACTATCTAATATCACTCAAGAAAAAATAAATAAGCATATAATTATTAAAAATTTGAAATTATATTTAAAATATTTACTGCGAAGAAAATTCAAGACCCAGCTGTCTTCATTGGTGAATTCTACCCAATTCTTCAGGAAGAAATAATATCAATTTCATATAAAATCTTCCAGAAAATTGAAGAAGGGGGAATACATTGAATTCATTCTATGAAGCCAGAATTACTCTGACAAAATATCAGACAAAAAGATTCCAAAAACAAAAGTACAGAATAATATTCTTGATGAGCACAGATGTTAATATTATAAAGAAAATTATAACAAGGCACATTAAACATTATACATATAAGAATATAAATACGTCACAACCAAATGAGCTTTATTCCAGAATGATTTAACTTCGTGAAAAAGTCTTTATAAATCAATGTAATTTACCAAAGACATGTACTAAAAAAAATAAATAATGACCATCATAATGGATGTGGAAAAACATTTGATAAACTCCAATGTTTATTTCTGATAAAAATAGTCAGCAAACTAGAAACACAAGGTACTTCCTCAACTTGATAAAGGCCATCAATAAAAACTTGCAGCAAATATCATACTTAATGGTGAAAGACTTAATGTATTTTTCCTAAGATCCACACAAGATCAGGATGCTCACTCTGACCATTTTCATTCAACTTTGCAAGGGAAATTCTAGCCTGTATTTTTAAGTCAACCCCTCAAAACACAATGAATCCAAATTAGAAAGAAAAAGGTAACACTATCTTTACTCAAAGACAACATGACTGTCTATTTAGAAATATGATGAAATGGACCAAAATGCTATAATATATAATTATAATATAATAACAATAACTTGTTAAGTTAGTTTGGCAAGGTTGCAGGGTAGAGCATAAGGTAGATATACCAAAAAAATCAATAGTATTTCTGTGTACTAGCAAGAAGTAATCAGAAAATGAAAATTTTTAATTAGTGTTTATACTAGCATAAAAATGAAATACTTAGGAGAATATCTAACAAAATATGTGCAAGACCTGAACATTAAAAACTATATAACACTACTAAAAAAAATTAAAGACTTAAATTGGTCATACATACCGTAATCTTACATCCTAAACTGACCAATTGTTTTTGTAGACGTTCACAAGCTGACTTTAAAATTCAAATGGAAATGCAAACGATTTAGAATAGCCAAAAGAATTTTGAAAAAGAAAATCAAAGTTGGAACATGATTTCAAAGCTTATTATAAAGCTGCCATAATCAAGACAGTGGTACAGCAATGTAACAATAAGCAAATAGATCAATAAAACAGAACAATAACCCATACGCAAGAAGTGCTCCTTTTGACAAGGATGCAAAAGTAATCCTAGTAAGTTTTCTATTACTAGTATTGCTCTTTGTTGAATATTGGCACATTTTACTATTTTTGTATATTAGCGTCTACTCTGATTTTTATTACCGTCTATGTGGCTTCCAATGACTTGTTTTCACCTTGAGGACTGTCCACTCCACATCTGCTCCTCTTAGTTCCTATTTCAGTCCATCTTCTACGTTCTGAGTGTCAATTTTAATTATTATCCTTTTTGGTGGTGTATAACCTATTGTATATAACTTAAATCCACTTTATGTACTTGTTCTTACTAACTCAGATTACTCTTCCTATTTTCCCCGGGGTTTTTAGAAGATATATTCAGGTGTTTCCTAATTTGAATGGAACATGAGGATGATTAACAATAAAAAATAAAATGTGACTATTAGTCTATCTTCTTTTGAAAAGCTTCTTTTCATATGTTTTGCCCACTTTTCTGTGGGGTTGTTGGAATTTTTCTTGCTGATTTGTTTGCATTCTTTACAGATGGTTATCAGTACTTTATTGAATGTATAGCATGCAAATATATTCCCCCTTTCTGTAACTTGTCTCTTCCCTCTAATGATTGTTTCCTTTGCTGTACAGAAGCTTTTAATTTAATCAGGTTTCTTTTGTTAATTTTCATTATCGCTGTGATTGCCTTTGGGGTTTTCTTCTTAAATTCTTTGCTTAGGTCAATACCTTTAAGAGTTTTTCCAACATTTTCTTCTAGAATCCGAATAGTTTTATACATTAAGTATAAGTCCATTATCCATAATGAATTAATTTTTGTGATAAGTAAGAGTTGTGATCTTGTTCCAGTCTTCTGAATGTGGCTAGTCAATTTCCCAGCATAATTTATTGAATAGGAATTATTTTCTCCAGTGCATATATTGCTTTGTTAAAGATCAGATGGTAATATGAGGATGGCTTACTATCTGGGTTTTCTGTTCTGATTCATTGGTTTATGTCTCTGTTCTTGTACCAGGACCCTGCTGTTTTGTCATACCCTTTTGGTATAGCTTGAAGTCTGGTAAAGTGATGCCTCCCAATTCATTCTTTTAGCTTAAGATTACTATTCAGGCTCTTTTCTGGTTCCATATGAAGCAAAGAATTATTTTTTCTAAAGCTATGAACGATGGCATTGGTATTTCAATCAGGATTGCATTGAATCTGTAGATCATTTGGGGTAGTATGGACATTTTAACAATGTTGATTCTGCTGATCCATAAGCATGATATGTCTTTCCATTTGGTTTTATCCTCTGCAGGGTCTGCCCTGAGTCATACGTAGTTCCTCTTGTACAGGTCTTATACCTCCTTGGTTAAATATATTCCTAGGCATTTTATATTATCTTTTTGCTATTGTGAACGGTATTGAATCTTTGATTTTATTCTCAGCTTGACTGTTGTTGAGGTATACGAAAGCTACTGATTTGTGTACATTGATTTTGCTCAAAGTGTCTAATCATCAGGGAAATGTGAATCAAAACCATAATGTGTTATCAGTTAACTGCAGTGAGAATGGATTTTATTTAAAAAATCTCAAAACAACACATGCCAGCATGGATGTGGAGAGAATGGAATTCTAATACATTGTTGATCAAACTGCAAAATGGTACAATCACTATGAAAGTAGTATGGAGACACCTCAAAAAACTAAAAGTAGACCTACAAATTGATCCAGCTATCCCATTATTGGGTATTTAACCAAAGGAAACAAAATCATTTTATCAAAAAGGTACCTGCGTTCAAATGTTTATTGCAGCACATTTTATAATTACAAAGATGTGGAATCGACCCAACTGCACATTAACACATGAGTGGATTAATAAAATGTGTACCATGGAATACTACTCAGCCTTAAAAAATAATGAACTAATATCTTTTCTAACAACATGGAAGGAACTAGAGATCATTCTTCTAAGTGAAGTATCATAAGAATGGAAAAACAAATATCACATGTATTCACTATTAAATTAGAATTAATTGATCAACACCCATGTGCACTTTTGGTGGTAAAACTGAATATAAAGCAAGCAGGTGGGAGGGGGAAGACAGAGCGGGTAAATTGACACTTAACATGTACAATGTATGCTATTTAGGTGAGGGGCACACTTATAACTTTGCTTCAAACTGTCCAAAAGCCATTCACATATGAAAACACCTACACACTTACAATATTGTAAAATATTTTTAAATGTGGTTTTTATGTAGAGGAACACAAGTACTTCTATTACAATTATCATCATGCATCTCTCCAAGAAAAATCTTAGGGGATGCTATGCTTTCACTGATTGGTTAAATCTTTTTTTTTTTTTTTTTTGAAGGGTTAAATCCACCAAAGAAGTCAAAATGGTTTATAATCATAGAAAGAACTTAATTTCACTTGTGTTTGATGTGATATATAATACCCTAGGGAATACTAAAATCTCCTGTGAATTCTCTACCTTATCTGCACACCACAAGTGTTGATGAGTCATCATTTTAATCAGAACTCATCCAGTGCAATTTGGTTCACATTCAGTGTAATATAATGGTATATAAATTTTATCTATAGATCCCTTAGCTTCTTAGAAGTTAGCATATGATTGGTGATTATTTCAAATCTCAAGTGATGAATTTGAGTAAGAACAGCAGTAACGAGTTTACCTGAAAATGACCACTACGTGAGCACATAAGCATGTACCACACACACCCATAGGTAATTTCTGGACATCATCTGGACATTTCCATCATGGCGTAAGCATTAGCCTAGAGTTGCGCCTTGCCATCTAGTGATTCTGATTTTTAAATGTAAGTAACATGAATCCCAAATTTCCATTTGTGAAAACTTTCTTTTAAGTTGCTTTGTAGTTTCATATTGTTATTCTCATATCAACACCTATTTTCATTGATTCTTTTGGATTTGGGGCTGATGTGAAATGCCAATTAGAGAAAGTCTCAATATCCAGAAAAAAATATGTAACAATGATCTCAAAGGCAGTACATGCAAATCAAAGTAAATTTTCACATTCAAATATGCTCTAGCCTATACTAAATTGGAACACATCGTTGATAACCAATATATTAAAATACATACATATGCTATAAAGTTGACTAAATTTTTTAAAGGACTTAGATTAAATCTTCTTGATTATCTTTGCATATATTCAAAACTTAGGCAATTTCATTATTCATTTGGCAAGTCTGCAGATCTTCCATGGTCTTCTCTTATTCCCCATTTTGGCATGCATCTGAGTATATCTGCACACTTAAAATTTTGTGAATAAGAATTTCCATGTAGCGTATATAGACCTGATAAGACTCAATGCAAATTTCTGTCACTGCAGAATCATCACTAGTAGGGCAATGAGTAACCATGAGATTTTAAGAATGAATATAGGTAATATAGCCAGAATCTCTTCTCCTTAATTCCTTGGTCTCAGGGATTTGAAGAATGAATCCATGGACCATGTGAGTAAGCAAAAGGACAGATTTTGTTTTATATATTGTCTTAAGACAGAGTCTTACTTTGTCATCCTTGGTAGAGTGCCATGGTATCATCATAGCTCACAGCAACCACAAACTCCTGGGCTCAGGTGATACTCTTGACTCAGTCTCCCAAGAAGCTGGGACTGACTACAGGTACCCACCACACTTCCTAGCTAGTTTTTTCTGCTTTTAGTAGAGATGGGGTCAAACTCTTGTTCAGGCTAGTATCCAATTCTTGAGCTCAAACAATTAACCTGCCTTGGCCTCCCACAATGCTGGGATTATAGACATGAGCCACTATACCTGGCCTTGACTTTATTGATAGACGATAGATAAGGGGAGAAAAATGTCAAAGCCTTTGGCAAACCAAAGACAGGTCCTGAGGGGGTAGCCATTCTGGGCCTTCTGTCTAGGGGGTTATATACTGCTTTCCTATCCTGAGGTCAGGGAGGTTTGGGGGAGATGGAATGGCATGACCATTTGGCACCAGGGGGTTGAGGGTAGAATTAATTTTAAAACTGCCCTTAAGTAGGAATGCAGTGTCATTTAGGCTCTTGGGAATGGCAGCTTAGGTGGAACACTGGTCACTCTGGTTTTTATGAGCTGGTTTGGTCCCAGAGAATGGGATCTGTGTTCAAGTTGATTTGTGAGCTGCTTGGGGCTAGGAAATGGGGGTTCCTGTCCATTCCAGAGCAGGGAACCATGTATCAGTAATACCTGGTTATTTGGAAGATTACTTGGGTTCTGCCATGAATAAAATAGACATAGCCAAAGAATAAAATAAATATGATCATAGAATAATTTGTTAGTCAAGATAATACTTGTTCTATTTGTGGTTAGTTTTGTAGTATATTATATTTGATAAGTGAAAAAGAATGAGTTATTTAGGGAACTAGTTGACAAGGCACATTATTATAAGGAAAGAAATTAAAATAATTAACAATAAAATTGGTGAGAAAATAATGAATATTATGAAAGGTTACAGAATAAATCATTTAATAACAGAATTGACCCTCACGGACAAATAATGAATTGTGAAAGAAAATAGAAAAAAAACATTATTAATTAAATGAAAAAATTCTTTTGGATGTGTGACCAGAGTTTTATCATCAGTGTTTGGTATGTATTAAATTCAATTAGATTCAAGAATAAGATTTTGTATTGGTTTGAGAAAGCAAAAATGTGTTAAAATTCAGAGATGATTCACAATTCAAGGCTCTAATTAATGTTGGCTATGTCAAAACATGGCAGATATGGTAGGTATAAAATTATTTATTTCACTTTTGTGAAAATTATCAAGAATGAGAGATTATAAGGTATGGCAGATATTGCTAGGTACTAGTCTTAATATCTTCCTTCCTTAGCATCAGAAGTCCAACTTTCAGCTTGGTGACTGGGAGCTCAGAATAAAATCTACATTACCCAACCTCACCGGCATATGTGATCCTATGACTAATTTCTAGCAAAGGAACTTATCAAAGTTTCCTTTAAATGATGTAACAGACGTGTTCTGCTCTTCTTTCATCCTACTTCATGGAAATGTAATGTGAAAGCTGAGACTCTAGTAAGCAGCTTGCATCATCATGATGACATCGTACCCTATGAACGACCAAGTGAGCTTGCAAATTTTAAATACTACTTGTAGAGGACTGGACACCATACTTGTAAAGAACAGTTACTGATTCTTATCGCATTAAAAGGAAATGCTGAGAACAGGAAGTCTCCTGGCAAGCCTAGAGATGTTTCCTGACTTGGGGGCAATCCCCCAAGTAACTCAGTGTTCCGGCATGAGATAAGGTTGGTCACTCACTCGTAAGCAGGTGTTAAACATTGATGCTTAGTAGTTCTTCATGAGGGTTGTGGGGAAAGAACACGTGAGGAGAGCACGTGGCAATCCTTACTCAGGCAGACCTCATATGTAATTACCTTAACTCTCCACACCTGTTGTGTATAACCTTAATAAATAGCCGTTGTGGAGGGGGCTCGGGGCTACCCTGAAACTAAGGTTAGTCCCCCTCTCGCAAGCTTGTACTTCTAATCCGTGTCATGCCTGGTTCCTTCCTGCTGCAACCAAGACCAGGCCATAGGGGTCCCGACAACTACTAACATAGTTCTGGCTCTCTCTCTCTCTCTCTCTGCTTGTAAACTTAGGATATTGTTAGGGTCTGTAAATTTTTCAAATGTACAGAAGGAAAGGAGTTCATTGTGGGTTTCTCCCACGATGCTGATTTGTCTGGAGCAATCTGGTGGATCTGGCCTCAGAAATTACCTAATTATTGCTATTGTAGTTGGTAGAATTCCTGCTAATTGATGGTTGATTGATACTTCTCCTTCACGCCTGTCAACTAAAAGTAAGTAGCTACAAATATTTGCCCCTAAGAAAAGTAGGATAAGAGGTAATTTGAATATGTGGATAGCCTTTTACATATAGGAGAAGCTATAAGAGTAATAACAGCCTCTGTGTTGTCTCTACTACCGTTGAGCATGTTTCATACTGTTACAGATACACCCATGTCAGAACTCTAAATATGTTATGCCTATTCTGTTCATTCCCGTTGTCTGCATAGCTACCTGGTGGTGTCTAAGAAGCAACTACCTCCTTGTGAATATTTGAGCAAAATTCCAGTCAACAAACTTTAGTTTCACCTTAGCTTAAATTTGCTCTTATAATTCAGATTTTAAATCAGGAAAAAATATTACTCTTAGTTATTTTAGAATCATTGAAATTGTGTTGTCCAGCAACCCCTTCCCTATCACACAGTTCCTTTCCTAGGAAGTTTCCTTATAGTGCCATTATTGTACAGAATTCTTCCATCTTAAAATAATCTTAATTTCTATATCTATGAACTGTGTGGCTCACTTTTGTTGATAATAATTAGAAAATGAAGATTAAAATCAAGATGAAGTCAATACAGTAAATAGGGTGGCACCTGTGGCTCAAAAGATTAGGGCGCCGGCCCCATATGCCAGAGGTGGTGGGTTCAAATCCAGCCCCGGCCAAAAAAAAAAAAAAAAACTGCAAAAAAATAAAAATAAAAAGTACAGTAAATAGCCACATAGAATAAGAGTTTTAGAAGCAGATCTAAACGTAGCCCCTGGAGATGATACCCAAATATTCCTGTATAATTGAGGTAGGACAGACTGAGAAGGTGTCCTGCAGTAGCTCAGAAAGGACAATCAGCTTGGGTTTTAGGGAGAAGAAAGATGGAGAGAGAACTGAGAAATCTGAAATAACAGACTAAAGCCACTCTGCCTCTGGGACTACAATGGAGGTATAGGAAACTTGACCTTCAAATTCTAAAATCAGGGAGTCATTAAAAATGCGATGGAGACACAAATGGAAAAAATGCCTGCTGTTACAAATACCATCTGTAAGTAAACCAAGAGTTTCTGAATATGTTGTTGAAATAGAGACATAGTGATATCCGTAAATAAATTTGGCCATCAATGGACAATAACTTGAATTTCATTATACAGTATTTGTTAACAATTTAAAATATATAAAGTGGTATTTAGCAATTAGTGGGCTCTTAGTTTGCTTTCTTTCCTGCGCTGTTTGTGAATATAATATTGCATTTATAGTTTAAAAATATATTTTTGCAGATACACTTGAGATTTTTAATCTCCTAACCCTATTTTTCCCAGCAGATACTAAATTCTTCATTCACAAATTATTCTACTAAAGACTGCCACAAACCCAGTTCTTGTGGCTGGGAAACAACCTATCCTATCAACTCGGAAGTGTCATACATTCCTAATGAAACATTTCTAGGTTAAAAAAATTAAGTGCTAACATATATTCTAATTCACACGTTGTCATATATTTACTTTTGTATTTTTTTTGCTCTAGATTATCTATTTTTTTTATTAGTTTTGAAAAAGGAAAGCTGAGTACGCGAAGGCCGACCTATATATGATACTTCCTGGCGAACTTTTGGAAGTACGTTCCCTTTAATAGTTAAAGCTGTTCCACTTAAGTCTTCTAAGTTCATACTACTTAAACTAGAACCTGTTTGCTTAATCAGTAGATAAAGTCTTAAATGGGATTTTTAAAAAAGCCAGATTTTGTTGTGATGGAGAGGAGGGGGTGAAAGAAGACGGAGCTTAATTAACCAGACTGACAGGCTCCATAGATCTCTCAAGTGTTTAAATTAAGGATTGCAAGTTCTTGAAACTTGACAAGCCAGGCAGGAGTGTCACTGCTGCTGTCTGAAGCAGAGGTAAGTACAGATTAGGCTTGTCCTATCTTTATCATAAGCATTTTGCCAGGATCTAAGAACGTCACACTGGGAACAGACTTGAAGATTTTCTTTATTATTGGAAAAGTAAAGCAGTCACTAAATACACTTTTAAAATAAGATTGCCCTTTTAACAACAAATATTTGCTACTAGACAGAGTAGCATAATATTGTATTAAATGCACATATACACAGATGCAGCCCTTTACTGAAGGAAATATTCATTTGCACTGCATAGTAGATCTCAGGTTCAATGCATTGATGTCAAACAGACTGATGTGCTTCAAATCAGCGTATGCCCTGCACAGGGCATACTCAACGTTACTGCTCCCACCCACCTGGACAGAGCTGTCCTGTGGAATGAGTTGTAACGTTGTAGTTATTGATTTGCTCTGTGTGCAAATATTCACAAGTATAAATATATACATATGCTTGGAGCATGTTCCACTACATCTGACATCTGGCAAGTCTCTATTATGAGACTTTCCATGCTTTCATGAGTAATAAAATGGAATTACAAGAAGGGGGTGAAAATGAGGCGGGGTAAATAATGCAAATCATGGCCTATGGAGTGTCTTTCTTCACATTTAGGCAAGTATCAAGTGAGTATCATTTGCAAAACATTCATTTCTAATCTTTAACCAACTCCTGTTTAAATGTTGATTTTTGAAGCATCAAAGGTATTGAAATACACCTTTCAGATATTTCTGTGCTCATACCTCCTTGCAGAGAAAGCTTTTTACCATGCTTACATTAAACAATGGCCTAAGCACATTAAATGTGTTGAGGTATTTGCAGAATGTGCACACACTTTATTCTTAAAAAGAAAAAAAAATCTTTTACTTTCAAGAGCAAAAAATGTTTTGGCTCTCTCTCTGTCACCTGGCTGAAGAATATACAAAAAAAAAAGGAAGAAGAAAAAAAGTTACTGTGTGCAGTTAATATCGAACAGCAGCCATCTCCAGATGATCCCTGCTGCATCCAATTTCTGCCAAAATGCTTTCTGTTAAACCTCCATCAAACAGACACACGGCGTACAAAAGAAAACCTCATCACCAAGGGAAACTAATCCACCGGTGCGCAATGTAAGCCTGTCAACTTTTTATTATAAGAAGTCATCACTCATTTCAGTGAAGATTAAAAGTATGACTAAATTGAGAAAATCCTCTTAGCCATTTGGAATTTTAATAGAGGAGAAAAGGGGCTGAGTAAAATTTAGACTCTGTGTGTGTGTATTTATATATATACACATACACGTGAGGTTGTGGGCACGTATAAAAACAGACACACAGCATAGGAATGCCTCTGTCTATACACGTCAACATTTGTCTATACACATTATGGGGATGCATGTTAGCAATTATGTTATAACGTCAGCCCCCTAAGAAGGAAAAGCTACCAAAAATTCATACATAAACATGTAGCCTTATAGAAGGTTTTCTCAGTTACCACAGACAAACAGTTTCTGATTCAGAGGAGCTTAAGAGATAAGAATGGAAAATGAGTCCTCACAGCTTTAATTACATCGCCACTGGCAACAAGGTGTTACAGTGGCAGAATGACAATTGCTTTTACTCAGAGTATGGATTCGGGGTCAATATGCTATTTCATCCTAGTACAGCAGAGCAGATGAGCCCCGTGCTGTTGCTGTGTTGGCCTTGCAATGCTTGATCCCTGCAGGTAAAGTTAGTCTGATGTGCAATTAGAATTACAAGAGATGTTTGCATCCGTAGTTAGCCAGAGCTGGTTTTCGCAGATTACCTCGAATGTGGTGTGTCTCACTTAAGCTCTCATTGAAGATGTGGGTGAACTTTTACATTTAAAGACCATCATCATCTTCCCATTCCTAAGATTTCACCGGTGTGAAAGCACAGTGATTCCTCCCCAGTTGGAAGTTTCCAACGATCAGCCTGTTATCCTTCACGTCCTAAGTTACCTTTTTAAAATTCGTGGAGAACTTTCAATTACCAAACTCCTCCTACGCTGTTGGGATGTTCTTTCCCCCCTATTTGCACGGCACAGAAGTAAAGTGGCATGAGTCACATTATTTGGTTACTAGTTTCTCGTAGTAATCCTCAATTGAAGTCCACACAATCGCTGGAGAACAAACAAGTAAGTCCCCTCACTTGCCAAGAAGATAAACTACAACTGTATCTTACCTTTATGCAGTGGCTCAGGCACCAACTGGCAGTGAAGTGAGTTGAAATTCTTTCTGCAAATCACTACAGACCATGTACGACCAGGAAACCTGCCTCTTAAAGCACAGCAGAGCAGTGATGCTGACACCTTTGGGAGAGTATGGGGAACCTGTCAGCAGTTTCAGCGTCTTCTGGCCCTTTGATTAAACTCTTCCCACCCCCACCCCCACTCCCAAACTAACTAAACCTTTTTGCTATTCAAGTACTGGTAGACAACCACTGAACTCTTTCTGCTTGGAGAGCCTACTTTGCTTTCCATAACCTCCCCTTCTATCCAATGAAAAGCAACTGTGGCCTTTTACTAAGTAAATGAGCAAATATTTTCCCAGTGTTCACCAGGTTAGATCCCCATTTAATTAAACTGGCTCATTATGTCCCTATCTGATTAGCAGAGTAGAATCAATTATTCAATGCACAAACATGGCTGCAGGAGCTAGAGGTGTATACAGAGCTGTTCATTTAATTCCAAGGACACTAATTAGGTACAAAGCAAGCAATAACTTTAACAATTGCAGGCGCAAGCATACATGCAGTACAGGACAAGGGGAGGAAAAAAACGGGCCTTCATTTTCTTAATAAGCTGGATTCTCTTCCCCCTAACAGGGTCAAGAAAAAACAGAAAGCGAGAGAGGATGAAATGTAGATCAAGGAAGCTAAGTATCCAGGAAATAACCCTTGGGATTTGCATATGTAATGGTGTGCAGCTACTTTTGTACTTTATAATCAAACAGTAGGCAATTATCCAAATTATTGACAGCAGATTTCTCATTTCAACTGCAAATTAAGGCCATTAATAAAGCTTTCTAATGCAAAAGTGACTAATTAACTAATGGAATGGAACTCTGAAGCTGTGATATCAAAACCAGTCCACCACATATTGTGGAAACACAGGGGAACTAATTAGTTTAATTATCAAAACAGCTAATTAAAATTACACAGTTGCCTAATTAGTTCTTTGCGTTTTTTCTCTGGTTTAATTGACAGGATGGAGTTAAATAGGTAACTGGTCTCAAAGAGGGAAAGGAAAAAACCAGGAATAGCTTCTGCTGAATATTTTAGCTGATGTTATCTCCTTCATGTGGCAGACCGGTAACAGGAAAATAAATGACTCTCATCCTTTTGGTAAGCAACTCCAAATTTTCCAGACATAAATCTGCCCTCGGAGTAAGCTATCTAAAAAGATTTTCATGAAGTTAAAGGGCTGGGACGTCTTGATGCCTCCAAAAGGTCAGGGCGAGCACATATTTTGGAGGAGGACAGCATGTGGTTTTTCTTCAGGAAGTTAATTTTTCACTTAGTTTAATTTATACTGTACTGTATGTGTGGTTCCGTAATCACTGCCAAGGGACATGTAAAAATGGCTTAGATAGCAGAGCGGCTTCTGAGCCTGATGGTGCTGAAAGGGAGTGTACGGCGCTGCCACTGAACTGAAATGCAAAATTGAGGCCTTTCTGCAAGGTCTGAGGACTTTCTGAAGCTAAATCCTCAATGGTGAGAAATGGGACTAATAATAATAATAAGGTAAAGATGGAAATTCTTATTTGTGGACTCTCCAGGACCTTCCTTCCACAATGTAAAGGAAATGTAGTCAAATCAAGCTTTTCTCTCATTTCAGCACTTTCGGTGCTGGTCAGCACCCACAAACCCCAAACCGGGTTAATTTCAGGCTGCAGTGGCCCTTGGGATTATCAAAACCAGAGAACGTCACAAAAAAATCTGCAAATACCTGCCCTGCTTTCTGATGTCTTCAGAGGACATGTGTCAGTTACTGCTCATATATGGCAAATACTGCAAAATGATGTTTAAAAACATAGTGTGTCTTAGAAAAAGAAGAACAGATGAAGAATTGAACAGTTTGTTTTTCAGTAACTTTTGTCAAGATTTTATTATTCTATCCATGGCTCATATTTTAAAAATCTGTAGATAAATTTCTCATGACTTTTTCCTTTCCTGTGATGAGTTTGTACCTAATATCATCAAAATTTTAGTGGAAGTTTGGCTTAGGAGAGTGAGGTATAGTTAGGTAGGGTGTCTACCCATGTCTAGTTTTTTATTTTTGGCTTTTTTTGCTTCACTTTCACCTTTATTTTTCCTTTTGTTTTTATTATGAATTTTTCAATCCCTACATTGGCTGTGAAAATGAACAGCAAACAAAAATGCAGATGGATTAGCACAACTTATACTCAAGAACTAGAAATTATGTATTTCACAACATTAGGCTATTTTATACATACAAAAGAATGTACACAACATGAATATATGATAAAGCAGCAAATACATGGAAACTTCCTAAATCTACCACACAGCTTAAGAACTAATGATCAACATGTTCAAAGTTATCTGTGCACCCCTCACCATCCCCTCTGCTTTCGACTCCAGGCCAACTAGTGACACATATCATTCTTTTACCACATAAGTGTGTGCCACTAAAATGCATTATTTGGTTTCATTGAGTATATAAACATGGTAAATTAAATACTGCATATAGTTCTTGAGAGATTGCCTTTTTAAAAACATAATGTAAATTTCCTAAGACTCGTCTAAGTTGCTGCAGATAGATGAATGCATTTACTCTCACATTGAATAATTTCCTGTGCTTGGATAAACTTCATTTATCCATTCTTCTGTTAATCACTTAAAAAACAATTTGGCCTTATTTTAAAGGTGAGCCTGGTTGTATTCTATAACCCAGCAATTTCACTTCTGAGAAAAATTCTTACATATGTAGAAATGCATAAATACATGTTTATAGTAGAATGTTTATGAATATATTATCAATTCTTTTATGGCTTATAGAATCTTTAATAATTGCATATTATTGTTAACAACCAACAGGATCAATAAAAGGGATCACAAAGGTGGTAGAGATGCCCTGAAGATTGAAAAATATTTTTAGTTCACTGTTATATAAATTATTTAACATCCAAAATTCCATAAATATCTTTTGGCTACTCTCTTGCACCAAACATTATTCTATTTGTAGGGAATATTGCAGTGAATAAAATAGAAGTGGCTGCTATTATGAGGCTTTCATTCCATTGTGAGCTACAGACACTAAACACATAAATAAGTAGCATAATACATTATATTAGTTAGTGTAGTACTGTAGATAAATACAAAGCAAAATCAAAGGATGGAAAATAATGAGGTTTCTAGTTTAGATGGCACCGGCAAGGGAGATTTCTCTGGAGAGGAAGCATTTTAAGAGCCACCTCATTGAAAGCAAAGCAAAGACCATGTATGTATCTCAAGTAAGAGCTCTCTTGGAAGACATGCAAAGACCATAAAATTACAGTATTTTTATTAGCTTAGAAAAGCAGTGAGGAAATTATTTTAGATAAAATAGAATTAGTAAGAGGAAGAAGGATCAGACATAATATTGGAAAATTAGGCTAAGGCCAGACTACAAAGCCTTTCTGGACTTTGCCATTTATTCTGGATGTGAGTCAAAGGTTACCATTTGATGACTTTTGTGTTTTAAAAACATCATAGTGATTGATATATGGGAAAAAAAGTGTAGCAGGGCAAGAGTAGAAGCAGCTTGAATGGAAGCAATTATCACTGATGAGTGGAGAAGGTGTTTAGGCTAAGAAGTGATCAAATAAGGGATGTATTTTGAAAATGGAGCCAAAAAAGTGTATTGCTTATAGATATATATGAGGGAGAAGTCAAGAATGACATCATTGTTCTTAGTCTGGGTGAGTAGTTGAAGATGATACCATGTATAGAGATGGAGAATAATGAAGTAGAGGCAAGTTCAGATAAAAAAATCAGGTGTTTGTTTTAGAAGTATGATAAAATGCATGAGATATCTATTAGATATCCAAATGGAACCTCTCAAATAAGTATTAGATAAGTTAGTCTGGAGTTTGGGATGGAGCTCATGGATGGAGATTTAAATTGATATTGGAAGTTAACAATAGAGTTGATATTTGAAGTGATGGATTAGATGGGATCACCTAAAGTGGTTAATAAAGACAAAAAGAAAAAAAAGGCATGAAGAATGGGCCCTGCTGTAACTAGTTATTGCAGTAAAGGTCTTCACCCCTTCCCATGTCTTTGCCGTGTATCTTGTGAGGTCCTGCCTGACTCTGGACTCACTCCTACAACTTGAATTGCCCAATGGTATGCTAGCAGATATGATGGAAGCAGAGGCTTGAGAAATTATTTGTACATTTATGCTTATGTTCCTTGCACTCTATCCTTACCAGAAGAACATGTGACCAGGCTAGCCCCTCTGATCCCAAAAGAGACACCATAGATATAGATTCAATCTACAGGTGTGTGAGTGAGCCCAGCTCTGAGCACAGTTTTAGAGAACAACTAAACCCCACAGGAAAATGGGATGTAAGTGTCATTGCTAACTGACCCTGAGTTTTAAAGTAGTGTTCGATGAGCATTAATGCAGCAATATATAACTGATACACCTGGAGTACTATAGTATTTAGAGATCTGGACAAGAAGCAAGAAACACAAAGGATATTGAAGGAACCTCATTGGGGAAAACCAGGACAAAAGGGGTCCATAAACCCAAGAGATGGAAATGTTTCAAGGAAAGGTAAGAGAGTTGACTATGGTTTTGAATTTGATTCCAACATTGGAGATGGATCTTAATGAGATGTTTCTTGGGTTATGGGAGTGGTTCTCTAATGAATGGCTTGGTGCTGTCCTTGAAATAATAGGTGAGTTCTTGTTCATGGTTCCTGTAAGAACTGATTGTTACAAGAGCCTGCCCCCTTCTCTCTCTGGCTTCCTTCTTCTTGCCGTGATGTCTGCTCCCTTTCACCTTCCACCATGCGTGGGAGTTTCCCAAAGTCCCCTCTAGAAGGGGATGCTGGTGCCGTGCTTCTTGTACACCTTGTAGAACTGTGAACCAAATAAACCTCTTTTCTCTATTAATCACCTAGACTCACGTGTTCCATTACAGCAACCCAAAATGGACTAAGATAGAGTTCAGGAAGGAGGACTGAGAATCAATCATTGCACTTGGCAAAAGGGTTTCTTAATACCGTCAGTAAGTGTGGTGGGAAAAAAAGCCTATTTGAGTAGGTTCCAGAGAGAATGATAAGTGAAAAAATTGAGATAACCAGTTGAGATTAGTAATTTTTGCCTTAAAGGACAATAGAGAAATGGGCTTAAAGGTTGGAAGGGAATGTGAGTTAAGAGAGAATTTTTTTTTTAATGAGTTCTATCATAGATTATTTATACGTGGATAGGAACTAGTTAGTTCAAGAAGAAATAAAACAGATGACATGTGAGAACCCTGGGATTATTAGACTAGCAAAGATGGGATCTAATGAACAAAAGGTGAGGTACCCTTAGATAGGAGCATGGGAAATTCATCCATAGCTATAGGTCTGGGGGCATCATATGGAATGAGGTTTGATGAAGGTAGGTTTGTAAGCTTGCCAGAGAAAGGGTCAAGTTTTCTTCTCAGTGCTTTTTTAAAATTTTGTAATTAGTGAATTAAAAAGTAAAGTTGTCATCAGAGAGTGAGGAAGAGAAGCGTGGTAGACAGAATTCTAAGGTGATCCCCCTGATACTTATCCTTGAATGATTCTCTACTCTTTGAGCATGGGTTGAACCTGTGCTATGGACAGATACCACGTCTGTGACTGTGATATAGGGAAACAGGGAGATTATCCTGAGTGGACCTGACCCAATGTGGTTAGCCCATTAAAACACAGATTTGTTTTTCCTATTTGATCACAAAAGAGAAAATTAGAGGGATGTATTCTAATTCATTTCAGAGAAAACAAACATTCATGTTTTAAACTGCCTAGGATAGCCAATGGGAGGGAACCACAATGGAGTCTAGGAGCTGAGAGAGGCTGCTAGCTGAATAAATAGGAGTAAAACGATGACTTTCATCCTATAACTGAAAGGAAATGAATTTTTCCAACACCAGTGATATCAGAAGATACCTCCATTCTCAGGTGAGAACTCTGTCCTTGGCCAACATCTTGATATCAGTGAGATGGGGAGCAGAGAAGTCAGTTGTGCCACACCTGGAATTTTAACTACAAAACTCTGAAATAACAATAAGCATCTGTTGTTTTAAACCTGTACAGTTATAGTAATTTGTTATACAGCCATAGAAAAACTAATACAGGATGTCAGAGGGTTGACTGAAAAGGAAAAGGCATCTGAGCACAAGAATAATGAAGTGACTGCAGAACGTAGAGATTACTGTGCAGGGTGGGGACCCAGTGCAGGTCTGTAGTCAGAAGTTTAAAGTTGAGACCTGTTGGAATTGAAAGCTTGGATAAAGACTATAATGGGTTAGGAACTGTGTATAACTCACACTGTGGATTATCCAGTTGAACACATTTAATGGGAAATAAAGATATATGCCAATGAATAATTATTATGTTAGATCAAGTTACCTAATAGGGAAAGCAAGGAGGTGAGGACAAGAGAGGGTAATACACTGTGGAAACGTATGGTCCATGGGCTGAACATCTCAGGGACGTTCTAAGATTTGTAAACATATATAGTCATGGGAGTAAGATGGAAAGGTAGACATCTGTGATTATACATTATTTGGCCCTTTGATTTTATTTTGACCAGCTCCTTTGCTCAACCTTGAATCTTGTATAACTTACCTGAGTTTTGGCTAAATCCAACCAATGTATGTGCTAAGCAGACTTCTTTGCTCTTGAGTCCTCCCAATTTGAGTGATGCTGCATCATTTATGGGCTCCTTCCCCCAATTTTTGGAGATACATTTCTTTATGATTTATACTCTTCTTGACTATAAAGTCCTTTCCTCAGGATAACGGTGGTCATTAATCACTTGCACCTCACTGTGAATATTATTAGCAATTCAAATGTTACTCAATTTTGTAATAAAAATTCTGGCTTTGATAAAGAAAATTGTGATCACAGAGGTTTGGAAGAAGAAGATATTTTTGTTGTTTAAAAATCAGAGTACTTTCTGGATTCCTATAAAAACAGGGGCCAAAAAACTACTTCCTCTGTCCCAAATCTGTCTCCCTACCTGATTTTGTAAATAAAATGTCTCTGGAACACAGCCACCCAATTTGTTTCCATATTGTCCAAAGCTGTTTCAGCACTACAATTACACAGTTAAATAGGTGCAGTGAAGACTGTATAGTACACAAAGCCTAAAATATTTATAAACTGGTCCTTTACAGAAAACGTAAGCGACTTCTGCTCTAATACTACCTCGTTCACCTTTTCTCAGCCTATAAATTCTTAGAAGCAGAGGAATAGGAAGTTGGGAAGATAAAAAAAATAAAAGAAAAATGGGTACTATAGAAGTACTAAATGTTTTTGCCTGTAACTTTGGATAAGGTCAGAGAAACTAAGGCAAAGCCATTGTGGGCATATGAACAGTTACACTCTTTCCTCCACAACGTGTTTTATGAGAAGAGAAGGAATTGGCATTTGTGCAAGAAAGGGTTATGCACTCAAAACCCTCTCGTATGTTCTAGCATGTCTCCATGGTCTGGGAAACCGCTAAGTTTCTTAAAATTGTGAGTCAGTGTTTTTAGAAATTCACTTCTTCCTGGTGACTAAGTCACTGGCATAGTTTTTCACATTATAGTTTTCTCGTACTTACATCTTATAAATCTGTGTTTTCCATATCTGTTGAACTATGGGTTCTGGATTGAGGGGAGCTATTCTTATGTTTATGATGATAAGAATATAGACTCTAGAGAGATGCTCTCATTT
The DNA here is from genome assembly GCA_963574655.1 of Perodicticus potto. Classification (NCBI taxonomy): domain Eukaryota; kingdom Metazoa; phylum Chordata; class Mammalia; order Primates; family Lorisidae; genus Perodicticus; species Perodicticus potto. The sequence continues at coordinate 21,333 of CAUYRH010132741.1, forward strand.
GCCTTATCTGAGGTTAGCAAAACCTATGAAGAAAAACTTCAAACCCACCTCTTTAAAGAATTTCAAAGGTCTTTACCTTTTTTCAGGATAAGGCAACGTATAGAGATATACAAAAAATGACTGTTAATGTTACTTTCCTCTACTTTTCTAAATCTGTCTTTTTTTTTTACAGAAATATTTTCTTAATATCTTCAAAGACTTTTTAGTTTAGTACTTTTATGTTTTGTTTTGTTTTGTTTTTGAAACAGAGACATGATTTCCCTCTGTTGCCCAGGCTGGAATGCAGTTGTGTGATCATAGCTCACAACAACCCCAAACGCCTGGGCTCAAGTGATCCTCCCTTCTCAGCCTCCCAAGCAGCTGGGACTACAGGTGTGTGCCACCATACTTGGCGACCTTTTAGTTTTGATGATCATATTCATTGTATTTTGTTAATTTGACTGTTTAGTGTTTTTTACTTTATGAATTTCTGATCTGAATCTTTATTCTTTCCTTTCTTCAACTTTGAGCTTAATATGCTATTGCTTTGAATTTATTGTGTTGAATTTATTTAGTATTCTGTTGAGTTTATGTAGCAGATGATCAATGTTCAAGAGTGTTCTATATATATATATATGCTTGAAAAGAAGGTATAGGCTGTATTCATTGGTTACAGTTAACCAAAAATTAGCAACTTAATTATATACACTATTTGTCATATATTATCAGAGGCTTGAAAGTTAATCATTATGTTAATAACAATAATCATTATTATTTTAATGCTTCCCTTTATATTTTAAACATATGTATTTAAGTCTAAGATCATTTATTTTCACTCTGTTCCCCTACTAAACAATGTAAAATTCCTACGTATTTTTACTCTGAGTACCCGCTTCCATATTCCATGCCTTTACCTAGCATTTCAATTTCTTCTTGTTTTCTAAGCTTTGCAAAACTAACCCACGTCCTGTAGTCAAATGAGGGAGCTTCTCTTTTATTCTGTAGTCTTTTATTCTATTGACAATAAAGTTGGAAATTTTCTGCATTTACTCTTTTTAATGCAGCCTCATATTTAATCAATTTCTCTTGATGTGATTTCTTTATATCTCTTGGACATTTTCCTTTTCTCCATTGTCACTTTGCTCTCTTTCACGGAAGTGAAGACTACCACTGTCTCTACCTGGACTGCAGCAGGTACTCCTGACTGGGTCCAGTATGTTCGTTTCTAACCAGTGTCCCCACACAGCAGCCAGGATGATACTTCAGAACACAAACGTGTCTTCCTGCTTAGAATCATTCAGAGATTCCCATTGTTTTCGGAAAAGTCTAAAGTCCTTAACTTGGCCTAACATGCTGGTATTGCCATTTCCACAGCCTTGTTTCTGTCCACTAATTCCCTTGTTCATTTTGTTTGCAATTGTTTTGAGCATCTTTCAGCTTCCTGAACAGAGCAGGTTCCTTCAGATCTGGGCTTCTACATGAATATTTTCCTCTATCTGGAACTCTCTTATCTGCCTTTGCGTGGATAATTTTTATTTATTTCCTTTATGAATGCTACTCTAAAGTAAATTCTAATGTAAGTGTGATGTTCACAGTAGTTTGGTGTGGTTTTACCTCTTGGTAGCTCTTAGCCGATTTTACTTCAATTGCTCTTTAAAATTTTCTTTCTTTAAGAGCCTGAGCAAGAGTGAGACCCCGTCTCTACCTAAAATAGAAAAACTGAGGCAGGAGGATCACATGAACCCAAGACCTTAAGGTTGCTGTGAGCTATGACACTTTACTCTGGGCAACAGAGCAAGACTCTGTCTCCAAATAAATAAAATAAATAAAATAAAAAATATTTTCTTTCTTTCCAGGTAGACACTAAGACCTGTGATGGTAGGAGTGAAGTCTGCAGTGCCTGGCTTATAAAATCACTTAATAAGAAATAGTTGCTTAATTAATGTTCAATAGATTCTTCAAAGTATAAATTGCTAAATATAGGTGCTATTCTGATAGCATCTTACATTGGGAAACTTTACTTTGAAAAATAAATTGAGAAACTATTCTAAAGGGGAATTTGGTAAGCAGTGGGTTTGAATACTACCAATGGAGAAATATGAAAACGTTCACGAGCCAATAAGGTGGCCAGGTGAGCATGCAAACTAGATAATGAAATTATTACTAGAGAACCCAGAATATTATCCATAGTGATATAAACAGCAGGAGAATTTTAAGAGCTATAGGAAAAGATAAAGAAAATTGTAGCCGACTATTCTCTCTGCAGCTCAGGGAAAGTACGATGTTGAAATAAATCACTTCATCTCTTGATGTCTCATTTTAACTATTGAGTATATAATGAATGATTATTCTTAACTGCTGCATGGGGTATTGTGATACTTAATTTGCTAATGTTTATAAAAGTGCTTCAGATTGTCTGATTAAAAGTATGAAGTATCATTATTATACTATAAAAGAGTGTGTGAAATTTTATTTTAATTTCATAAATATGAAATTATACCTTTCTACTTTCACTTAAAATACTCTGAAATTCATACGTAGTACACATAAATTGGTGCATATTTGAATCTGGGTCTCCAAGCACACGCGTCAGCTATTCCTATTTCTGTCCATAGACCTTGTCTGCATTTCTATTGTCCAGAAAGTTCACAGGACTTTGGCTAAAATAGACTCAAAAGGGCAAGACTCCTTTTTATTAAATTGTTCATGTAAGTCGAGAGTATTATGATTACTTTTTCTTTCATTTCAACCTTTTCTTCTTCAGCTCATAATTTTCCCATTTCTAAATGTCAGTTTTTGTCTATATGGCGATATTCTTCCCCCACCCCATCTTCTCACTATAATTTCGGATCTGGTCAAGGAAAGTGCACAGGTTTAATTGTTTTTCCGGGAGGCACTTCCCTGGCACTCCATGCTCCAATTCTCTTTGGCCAGGTCTGTTCTCATGCCTGTGGCAGACCCTGGGAATTCAGGGTGACACTCCCGGGCTTCTCCCTTTATTTTCTGAATTCATTACTTTTATGTTTCTAGGTTTACTACCTGTTCCTCCAAAACTTTACTTAGAAATATGTACGGGGGATGAAATTTTAGCAATATTGCCTGTCTGGAAAATGTTATTATTTAATCTAAATGCTTGATTGAGAGTTTGAAAGCATCTTTACACAAAATGTTACAGTATTACTTCATTTTCTCCTAGTTTTCAATGTTGCCATTTTTACTTCTGGCCTTTCATAATTTTTTTTTTCTGGAAGATTTGGGATCTTTTTATTCTCAATGTGTGAGACTGCATAATAATGCATATGGGTGATTTTAAAAAGTTTATTGTGTTTGGTGCTTAATCTGGCTACTTGTGTCTTTGGTTCTGTGGATTTTATGTGTTTTTTTTTTTTTTCATTAAATTCTTTCTCTTTGCATTTTCTTTTCTTTCTCTTTCTGAAATTTTCGTTACTGGAGACTGGAACCTTTGAACCTATTCTCTAATTTTCTTATCTCTCTCCTCACGTATCCATCTGTTTGTTCTTCAATTCAGTATGAGAAGTTTGCTCAATTATGTTTTCTTTTTTTAACTCTAACTTCTATTAAGATATATAGTTAATTTACCTTGAACATACGAGAAATATACAAGCTTTTCTCTGGCTGTTTCTTTATTCTGCTTTTATATCATGGTTGCAATAACTTTTCTTGGGCTATTAAAGCTGTATGTGCTTATTTTATATATATGCACATATTTGTGTATAAATATATAGATAGATAATGTATCAGTGGTTCTCAAACTTTTTGGTCTCATGAACCCAAATATTAAAACTTAGCAAAGATTCCAAAGGGCTTTCATTTATATAAGTTATATATATATATATTTATATTTAATTTTTCAGAAATTGAAGCTGCATAGTGTTTAAAATATTTATTATTGAAAAATAACAATAATAAACCTATTGTATGTTGACATAACTATTATTTATAAAACATAACTGTATTTTCTCAAATAAAAAGAATTTCATGAGAAGAGTAGCTTTTAAAATATATACTTTTGCAAGTCCATTTCATGTCTGGCTTAACTGTGGAGAACTAGATTCTCATAGCTGCTTCTGTATTCAATTTGGGGTGCTGTCACATCTTGTGTTGCCTCTGAAAAACTCCTCTATACACTCGTGAGAGTAAGAGAGCAAATAAGGAAAAGAATATCTTAGTATTATTATGAAAATAGTTTTGACCTTGTGGGCCTCCTGAAAAAGCTTCAGGGACTCCCCAGGGCCTGTGGACCACACAGTTTAGGGAGTGCTGTTGTATGTACTAACACAGGCACATAAGCGTGCACACACCCTCTTTAGAAATTTATCGTTTTCCCTGCCTTGTTTTTAAATTTTTTATCCAGGTTCCCCTGCATCAGTTGTTTGTTTGTCTTGTTTTGTTTGAGTTCTCATTTTGTTAGAAGTTTTCCTCAACCAGCTGATAACAGCCACCTGACAGTTCACATTTCAGAGTAAAAGACAATTGGGCACTGTGTTAGAGGAAAGAATTGTCAAGGAATGAGTTCATCCTAGGGCAAAGGTTCTCCACCTTGTTAAATAAAATGCTCATTTTTTAAAAAAAGTAAGCATTTTACAGATATGTCCTTATTACTCTGAAGTGAAATTCACAGTTAGTATAACTTAAAGTATCAACACATATAATATCACCAAGAGCAATGGAATGCCATAACTGTGATATAAAAAGGAAATAAGCAAAAAATGATGCCTAATAAAATTATATTCATTTCAATGTGTAAGTGCTTGGGCAGAGCTTCCTTACTTTCTCCTGTGGACACCATGAAATCATGAGATGTCGCATATACATGGAGAATCTGTGTGAAAGGTGACACCTGCAAATACAGACAGAGATGGTGGGTGTGTCGGTGATAACTTTAATACCATGAATCCTTAGATTCACATTTAATTTTTTTCCTTTTTGATATTTATTAATAACTCCCTACCTTGCTATCAGAAAGGTTTTAAAGATAGGGGATTATTCTTCATTGTGAGGGATTATTATACAGAAGAAGATGACTGGAATCAGAGATCCTTACTCATTAAATGCCAGTGATGCTCCCCCAATCATTGCAGAACCCCATACATTTCCCACTCATCACTCGCCTGGGAACCTGAGCTCAGGTCCTGGCTTATCAGATCAAGAGTCAGAATGGTGTTTGGAGAAACTCAAAGACTGGTTCACCCACCAGTCTCCACCTCCTCTTTTTTTTGTTCACAAATCAACCCCTCATTCTGTGACTTCTGCATTCAGCCCTGAAATCCTCTGGTTCCACATCTTCAAAACATGGTGGATGAAAATGGGCTATCTTGGTGAAGGTTCATGCTTGGGGAAGGCTGGATGACTTCAAAGTGGTTAGGACCTAACCAAGAGCCCAATTGCTTCTTATATAAACTCTTAGACTCTTCTCTTATTATAAGCCCTATGGCTCCTGCCTTTGTTTATACTTTAGACTTTTCAGGGTCCTGCAGGGAAAATGGGAAATTGTTTCTCCTCATTCTTCAATAGGCCCACACCTGTCAGCTTCATCTGGTCTACTTAGTTAGCCCTCTTCCATTTACTTTCCTTTATCCAAAAATGTGTTGATCTTCCCCATCTGCTGCTTTCTTTTCCCTGGGCACCTTCTTGAAGTTTTGAGGATTTTTATTAGTTTAATCTTTTTGCAGGTAGTGTAGTTTAAGTAAAAGTGTTCAATCGACTGTATAGAACCGGAAGCTCCATGTATTAATTTTGTAATTAGAAAAATCAATTTGGTTAAGGGATGGCTGAGACAAAGCATTTATGAGAAGGGAAGCCTAAGAAAGTCATGTATCATTTCTCAGTATTTTCTAAAATGTAATGTCCCAAGGCTGTGTGTCTGGGCCACATCATCACCGTCTCTATCTCAGTGGTGCTCCCCCTTCCCCATGCCTCTGAATGCTGAGACCCTTTAATACAGTTCCTCATGTTGTGGAGACCCTCAACCATAAAACTGTTTTCATTGCTACTTCATAACTGTAATTTTGCTACTGTTATGAATCGTCATGTAAATATCTGATATGCAGGATGTATTTTCATTGTTACAAAGGGGTCGTGACCCACAGGTTGGGAACCACTGCTCTATCCAAAAGCAATAAAAGACAACAGGCTTCCGTGTGATGTTTAAAGATTAGGTTTGAACCTAGTTTCTGTATCTCCTAAATCAGAATATTTTGAAATGGAGTATTCCCCTTATTTTTTACCCCTTACATTTTGTAGACCTTTCTTTCATCTTCTTTTTCAAACATTTTTTTTAAACTGCAGGGAATTCCACCTTCAGAAGCAGGTGGTAATTCAAATAAATCAATAAAAATAACATGTGAGTAAAATTCTAAAACAGTATGCAATGTTATACGACAAGTACACAGGATGTATTTAAAGTAATACGTGTTCTTATTCCAACTGTTAATTTCACATAAATGGATGTAATTAGTCCTATTGCTAATAGGTAAATATTGCTACTTGTTGAGGACCTTTTCTACTAATATCTCCTTTCGCCTCTCTCATCATTTTCTCCCCAAGGAACAGAAGAGCTGCAGTGAGTTCTGACCTCAGCACCTGCCTTCTCTTCTTCAGGTCCTGTTTTTGCAAGGCTGCACCTCTCACTATGGCGCTTTATTTCCAGCAATCTGAACGCTTTGTGCCAGCAGTGGGGAGTAAGTATGTTTTAACAATCTGCATGGTCCTAATGAAAAATAAAGGAATGAGGCGGGACGTGGGGGGGTGTTACACATAAACTAAAACAATCTGTAAGGAAAACAAAGCATAGAAATCCAAAAGCCTTACTGATCTTCAAATGAGTAGAATCTTAGGATATCCAATATCCTCGAAGGATGCCCATTGGCTGAACTTAATTAGAAGATAGATTCTGTGGAGTCCTGGGAATGAAACCTTCAGACGTCAGGCTTCCTATGATACAGAGGAAGGAACAGTAAGAAAGATCTTACCAGGAACAGGTCCACTTCAACACTAGCATTCTTTCTGCTATTTAGCATTGATTCTCGCCTTTCCACCCACATTTATACCTCGTCAACTTCATAATTTGGCATAAAGGGGTCAATCAAAAAATGATAAATTCTGTGATAAATAGAAATCTGCTGTCAATCTCCCCTAGAAAAACATACCACATCCTCTCTTTGACCCTCTAATCTCATTCTTGATGGACAGCTCAAGTCACTTTGTATCTCATGATTAATCTTTAAAACAGTCCATTAGAGGCCAGAAGCCGCTGCTTTTATTTATTTTTTTTCAGATTAATAAGGGGGTATGTACGAACAGGTTACATAGGAAGCTGCTTCTTATGTGGAGAACCTCTATGACCGAAGGAGACTCTGGCTTTAGACTCTCAGGAGTGTGCACTGGGATTCTCCTTTTGGGGCTCACTGGAGAAGGATCCATGTAGCTTTTTTTTTTTTTTTCTATTAAAATTCTGAGCATTAGTGATATCTACTCAGTTTGAAGTTGCAAGGCAACCGGTAGCCACCATTCTCTTGCTCTGGACTTTTATTTGAAAGTAGTAAAAGTAGGAATCTTCTAGCTTATTTAATAAATGGAAGAGGGACACAGATAAAAATGTGATACATATTGTCTAGAGGCGGTGTCATCAGAGTCTATTGCTCTGAGATCAAGTACATTTGAGACCCTCATTCTTTCAGAAACTCTTTTTACCAACCCTGGATGCTGGCCTGTGCTGGATGCATTAGTATTCCCAGGTCTTCACCCTTTTGTCTAGACTTTTCTTTTGCCAATATCTGTCCTATTTGCAACTAAGTAAAAAGTATACTACTGAAGGAAGACATTACTTTCTCAACTCTTCTATAAGTGTTCATCCTATAGGTAGTGCCTCCAACCCCCAAATTCTCTGGGTACAAATCTCCAACACAAGGTTTGTTTCTCTGGGAAATCAACCTGAAATGGTTGGTGCAAGAAATAGTCAAAGGGAGCAAACCCATAAGCAAGATTTCAGAGCTGGAACACTGGAAGTAGGTAGAGCACATGGGGTGCCAGTGCAGCTGCCGAAGACTTTGAACTTGGAGGGGGCAATATCTCAGGTTTTGGAGAGACTGAGGAAGTGCTCACAATGACAGCAGCATCAGCAGCTCTTTTTGAGGGCCAATGTCATTTAAGAAGGCCATGAAGACTGGCAGTGTCCAGTTAGCATTTAAAGGAGAAATATGAGAGTCAGAAGGCCTCTGCAGTGACATCTCCTGTGGCTTTAGTGCAAGGTGAGGACCAAGGCCAGGAATTAACTGTAACAACAGTGAACTCCATAGAAGGTTAAGTTCTTAACCCTAGAAAGTCACCTAACTCTAATGTGGGAAGGTGATGACTTAGAATTAAGATATTTACCCTCATAAACCTTGAATTTCAAAATCTCCCCAAACCTTTTGTGCTTCAGAAATGGCTGGCAAGTTCACATTAAAGATCTGTTCTTTCCCCTGACCTTGCCTGGGGGAGATACAAGACTCTGTCTTGGGTTCCATCTTGGGACCTACCCTTACTCACTTCATTCTCTGGCTACCAAACTAGGGTTAAGGTACAACATCACTCAGCTTAGAAAGTGCTGTGCTTGTTAAGGATAGAAAGAATTGCAAAGGAGTTGCAGAACCTAGTCAACATGTATGTATTGGCAGAAGCTGGGAGAGTGTCCATGGTTTGGATCCTGAGGATGCAAGATAGAGAGAATATGGGAAGATAAACTTAAGCCATACAGTAGTGATCTTGGGCAGATTGCCAAACAGACAGAAAAATGTTAGTGGAGCCTGGGAAAAGAATGGGGAAACTAGTTATGAGAATATAGCACCATGCCAACTCTTGAAATATGGTTGGAAAACATTTGGCAAAACTTTATCCTATAGGCTAGAGAATGTAGCAAATGTGCCTGATGTATGAGTAAGGGAAGAAGGTCCTGAAACTAAATGTTGAAAGCATGACTCAGGACATGCTGCAGTTCATAAGCTGCTCTAAGAAACTGATGAGTCTGGAAGAAAAGAAGTTCATTTTCAAGTATAAATTACAGGGTATAAAGAAAGATCAGAAATAGGACTGACAAATGAAATTGTTTCTCATTGGATCTAAGATAAGACCATTAAGATGTGGCCTTTAGGAAAGGACTAAGTCTAGTGAGTCTTAGCTATAAGATAAAGACTGAATCATGGGAGCTGATTGTGAATTGGGAGAAAAGGAAACAAAGAGCATCCGTGAGATGCAAGAGCTGGTGTGCTAAGAAGGAGTGAGAACTAAAAGGTCATAAGAATTGGTTCACTCCTCATTGCTCCCATAATCAAGTCTGAAACTTCTTTCTGTTGAGTCTCAGTCTCACTCTGTTGCCCAGGCTAGAGTGCCGTGACCACAGCCTAGCTCACAGCAACCTCAAACTCCTAGGTTCAAGCAATCCTCTTGCTTCATCCTCCAAAGTAGCTGGGACTACAAGTATATGCCATAACACATGGCTAATTTTTCTACCTTTAGAAGAGATGGGATTTCACTCTTGCTCAGGCTGTTCTTGGACTCCTGAGCTCAAGGAGCTCCCACCTTGGCCCCCAGAATGCTGGGATTACAGGTGTGGACCACAGCACTCAGCCACTAAAAATGACTTTTTAATATCATTTACAATGCACTTCATCAACTTGTTCAGCATAGCTCTCTAGCTTTATCTCTCAGTATTTCTTCTTTAGCTTTATGCTGTAATCATAATGAAATTTCCTGTGCTATACTTTTTCTTTCTTATTGGCTTATGCACTGATTTGGGATCCTTATGGATCTCCCTACAGCCACCATCCTCCTTTCTTTTATTTAGTAATTTTTTTTTTGAGACAGAGTTTCACTCTGTCACCCCAGGGATGAGTATCGTAGCATCATCGTAGCTCACAGCAACCTCAAACTCTTGGACTCAAGTGATCCTCTTACTTCACCCACCCAGATAGCTGGGACTATAGGCACCTGCCACAGTACTTGGTTAATAGTTTTTTTCCATTTTTACTAGAGATGGAGTCTCACTCTTGCTCTGGCTGGTCTCAAACTTCTGAGTTCAAGCAATCTATTTGCCTCAGCCTCCCAGAGGGCTATGATTACAGGTGTGAGCCACCGCACCCAGACCCCCTCTTGCTTTCTTTACCACCATATGCTACTGTCCTACACATAACCTCTTATCCCAGAGTAATGGCAAGTGTATTTACAACCTATGAAAATTCAGATAAATTGGCCATGCTTTCCTGGAGAACTAAATTAAGGACTTGCAAGGCCAGGTTTGGGGTCATTGGATCTAGCGTGTCCATCAGATTGGGAGAATGGTGGCTTACATGCCACACATTGTCCATCCACTAAATGTTACTGCTTCTCATAATCTCCCCTGATGCTATCCTAAGACTCATATGTGCTTTTCCTATGTGCTTGTATATGGTCCTTTGCTTAGTTTTATAATACCATTGGCATTGCATTACATTTTTATCAACATGCTTATTTTCCCACTAGTTAGCATTTTACTTGATAAAGTGATGGTGTCTTATTTATCAGTGCATCCCTAGTGCCTGACACAGTGCTTTGTGCATAGGAATACATGAAGGCTGGTTAACTTAAAAATGAATCATTGAATCTGAGGGAGTTAAGAAATAATAAAGAATAATAAAGCTTTTTGTTGAATGTGTTGTCCATATGTAGACAAATATCGAGGTAATCAGAGGTTATAATTTGTAGACGTCTTGTAGAGATATATGCAGAATGTAAGTGCAACAGCACGAATGGGCCACTGGATCTTTTTGTGCCCCTAAATGCTTTTGCCTAGCGCCTAAGAGAAATAGCATACATAGCTTAAAGATATATTTGGAATATCATTTCCTCTAGTTTGTACGTGGCTAAGATCCTTAGAAGGCCAGTTCAGGTGAGGATCACTCAGGTGATTCTCCTCCATGAGGCTAAATGAAAAATCAGCTTCCTAACTGGATATCTTTTTCTCTTTCTCTAAACCAGCGGTTCTCAACCTGACCCACAGGAATTATATTAAAGGGCATGGCATTAGGAAGGTTGAGAACCACTGGTCTAGACATTTATACTATAGGCCTTGAATCAAATATTTTGCATAACTAGCAATGATTTAGAAGTCATGATGCTATTACAATTTTTTCCATTCTGATAAGCTAAAAAGAAACCTATGAGTTTTATTAAATTAATTTAATTTAATTTATTATTATGAATAATTTAAACAAATTAAAAATTAAATTCACAGTAAGGACTGGTTGGCATTACTAGCTAAAAAATTAACTAGATGGCTTATTAAATACCACTTTATTTCTTTTTCTTTTTCTATTTTTGCAATTCAAATGAAAGCCTCCTGAATCACTTTAATAGTTCTTTAGTGTTCTCTATCCTAAAAAAGTATTCATGTCAATGTGCATTCATTCATTAACTCAACGATAACTTTTAAATGTCTATTATACAGCAGGCACTGTTCTAAACTCTGGAATACAGAGATGAATCAAATAAAGCCTGTGCTTTCATGAAGTTATGGTCTAGGGGCAAAAAAAGAAAGTAAATAAATCTTGAATATTACAAGTGGTGGATGAATTGACATGAAAGTGCTCTGATCTACAGAGAGAGTAGAAGACGTTTCAGAGGAGGGGCTTTGAACGTAGACCCAGTGGATGTGAAGACGTGAGGCAGTGAACCGTAAAGGTAAATCAGCAAAATAAATTAGGTTTTACCTCGATATGATTAGGGATGAACAAAGTGCTGAGGAAAAATAGGCATGGAAATGCCGAACTCTCCCAGAAGATGCCAGCAAAGACTTCACAAAGGAGATGATCTGATCTTAAAATACGAGGGTAAATCCAGGAAGCAGAAATGTGGGGTGGGACACAGGCGGGAGAAATAGGATGTGTAATGTATAAAGGCCTTGGGATATACAAAGTCATGGAGAATTTTGGAAATGGTAAAAAGCTCAGTCTGACTGCAGCATGAAAAGCCTGAAAAGGATTGTCCTGAAAAGAGACCCAGGAAGAAGATAGGGCTAACTTGAGAAGGTCTCATAGATGGCTTTTGACTTAATCCTTCCTAATGCGGAATTAATAAGAAATTGGAATGGTAGAGTAACGTGATCATATTTTTTTAAAGGGAGATAACTTTGGAATCCATTTGGAAACGTAATTAAGTTTAAGAGATTAGTGAAAGTATATCAATTAGAAAGCTTTGGGAACAGACTAGGTAAAAGATCATGAGGATCTTAAGGAAGATGGTTAAAATGGGGGAGGGGTGAGGAAAAGTAGTACATAGACAGATTTCAGTGTCAATTGAATAGAGAGAGAACAAGAGCGTAACACTTCTCGGCTGCCTCTGGCATTTTTATGTTGAAGGAGACAGTTTAGGTATTTGTGCTTTAACTGCTATGAAGGGATGAGGAAAAGAAGGACATTTTCACTGGACACATCATGTTTGAAAGGTATATATGCAAAAGATATGCATTGTCAGACATACACCTGTTAAGAGGGAACTCAATGAGATTTTAGAGCTCTCAGAATCCTGGCTGAAGCAGGAAATGGTTGAGGGCACTGTTGGAAAACAGTATTTATACATTGTTAGCTTATAATATTTTCTGTTTCATAATTAGTGCCCAACCTATGATTATGATTCTTCACCAATACCTTAGCGATGTTATTAAAAAACTTTAACAATCTAATCTTAGTAAATCATTTCTTAAAGTCTAAATAAATTAGGTCACTGGGCTTTCTTCCACCTTTAGAGATCTTCCTTTTTCAAGTATTTCTACGCATTGGACATGATCTCCTTTTTTAGAATCATGATAGCCTCTTGTCTGAATGACATTGCTAGCTTATATATTCAGTTGTGATTCCCTTCATTCCTTGAATTTACACTTTCAATAAGTTTCCTAATATCAATATGGAATCTGCAGTGTTCTCTGAAATTCTTTTTATACACAGCCAACAGAAAAATACGTGTCTTTCAAAGTGGATATTTCCTTATTGCTATCATTTGCTTACTTTACTCCAATCCACACTAGTAGTCTACCCATTTTTCCTTAGAGCAACAATATACGCATCTCAGTTGGCTTGCATAAAGTGTTCTGACCCAGACACTGAACAAACTAACAGACCTATGTAAGAAACATAAACATCATAACTTTATTAAACAATTATGTTTATACACATCAGTATCATCAGTGATGCGCTGAGTACCACAGACCGGGGTCGAATTCTGACTCCACCATTTACTACCTGTGTGATGTAGGAGAGTTACGTATTCAGCTTCTCTGAGCAGGAATTTTCTACGTGCAAATGTGGGTAATATGGGAGACACTCATATAAGATATTTTATATACAAGTAAATAGATGTATTTCAAACTCTCTGTTAAAAAATTCTTTTTCTTATTGATTTTTAGCTAAACCACATCATGGGCTTGCTGTGTAGTCCAGCATCCTGTCAGCTTTAGTAAATACCTCATATGGGCCTGACAAGAACATGTATTCTGTCATTTGGTGGTTCCATGTTTTACATCTGTCTTTTAGGCTCAATGTAATTGTGTTTTTCAGATCCTAAGTAATTTTTTTTACTGAGATTGAGCATTTTAGAGTGCATAATTTAGTGGCATTTGGTGCATTCACAATTTTATGCAACCGCCATCTCTTTCTGGTTTGAAAACTGTTACGGCTTGGTGCCTGTGGCTTAATGGACTAAGGTGCCAGCCACGTACACCTGAGCTGATGGGTTCGAATCCAGCCCAGGCCCGCCAAACAACAATGACAGCTGCAACCAAAAAATGGCCAGGCATTGTGGTGGGCGCCTGTAGTCCCAGCTACCTGGGAGGTAGAGGCAGGAGACTCGCTTGAGCCCAGGAATTGGAGGTTGCTGTGAGCTGTGATGTCACAGCACTCTATCCAGGGTGACAGCTTGAGGCTCTGTCTCAAAAAAAACAAAAACAAAACCAAAAAAATTGTTACATCACTCCAGAAGAATACTCTGTAACTATTAAGTAATTACTTCAACTTCCCACATTTCCCACAATCCCCTGGTTAATGATTTATATTCTATCTTTATGAATTTGCCAATCTTGGATATTTCATAGAAATGGAATATTACAAAATATGACCTTTTGAGTCTGGATTCTTTCAATTCAATTAATGTTTTGAAGGTTCATACAAATAGTAACATGTTAAAACTTTATTCTTTTTGTTGCTTAATAGTATCCATTGGATGTGTATACTGTAATCTGTTTATCTGTCCATTCAATGATGGACAATTTTTGCTGTTTCTACCTTTTGGCTTTTAACAATATGCTATCCTAAACATATGCATATAGTGTTGAATGAGTAAGTGTTGTCCATAAGAGATAGAAATTATAAAGAGGAACCATGTAGAAAGTCTGGAAATAAAAAGTACAATTCCTGAAAAAATTCACTGGAAGGATTCAATGGCAATGAACAGGCAAAAGAAAGAATTAGTGAATGTGAAGATAAGGCAATTGAACTTCTCCTTTCTAAACAATAGACAACAGAAACATATTATTGTTAAATGGTCAAAGACCAAAGACATACAGAAAATTTTGAAGAGAGAAGTAACTCATTTATTAAGAGAGAAGTAACTTGTTTTATACAGGAGGACTTCAATAAGATTAACATCTGATCTTTTATATCAGAACACATGAAGGCCCAAAGATAATAGAATGATATATTAAAAATCTTGGAAGGACAAAAGAACTATCAACCAGGAATTTTATATATCCTAAACCATCATTCAAATGTGAAGGATAAATGAAGTCATTTCCAGACTGAGACGAAATGAAAGGAGATTAGACAACTGAAGCCATAATGAAAAAATAAAGAACACTAGTAAAACTAACAACAAAGATAAATATAAATACCAGTGTTATTGTACTTTTGGTTGATAATTCCCTTTTTCTTGTATAATTTATAAGGCAAATGCATATAACAATAACTATGAACTGATATTAATGAGCATATAATATATAGTGATGTAGTCTATGACAATAGCAATATAAAGGGAGAAGGACCAAAATATATAAGAGCAGAGGAGTTTTTATATTATTGAAACTAAGTTTGAATTATTCAAACAAGGTCTGTTATAAGTGTTGTCATTATAAGTCATTTTAAGTTTAAGATGTTAATTCTAAAACTCAAGGTAATCAGTAAAGAAATGGTTATAAAATATACAGAACAAAAAAGAAATAGAACAAAATAGTATATTGCTAAAAATGAACTAGATACAAAAAGAAGGTAGTAATGGAGAGATTGAGAAAGAAAATGTCAGAAATACAAAAACCAAATAGCTCAATTCCATTGCTTTCTTAATAATTACTTTAAATACAAATTGATTAAACTGTTCAGTTATAAGGCAGATGTATTTTAAAAAACTATGATTTATCTATGTGTTGTCCACATATACACGCTGTATTTGTACATATAAAGACACAAGGAAGTTATAAGTAAAAGGATAAGTAAAGATATTCCACAAAAATAGTATCCAAAAGGGACCTGGGTAGTTCTATTATGAAGAAAAAAAAAGACTTTAATTCAAAAAGTTTACAGAAGACAAGGAAGGATATTTTATATTAATAAAGTTTCATTACATGTATAAGATTATAACAACAGAGAACCAAATTATATGAGATAAAAATTGACAGAACTGAAAGAAGTCAAAAATAAATACAGAAATACAGTGTTTATAGATTGGAAATGTCAATATTGCCAAAAGGTTCATCCTACCCAAAGTGATCTACAAACTCAATGCATTCTTTATCAAAATTCCAAGAGCATTTTTCATGGAAATAGCAAAAAATAGATAAAGAAAAAAACATTCAAAAATTTGTGTTGAACCACAAAAGATACCATACGGCTAAAAAAAAGAAGGAGTAAAAAGAACAAAGCTAAGGCATCACCCTTTATTACTTCAAATTATATTATAAAGCTGTATTAATCAAATAGTATGGTAATGGTATAAAAATATACAGAACAATCGAGCAGAATATAGAGGTTCCAGAAATAACCCAATTATATATGGTCAATTAATTTTTAACAGTGGTACCAGAAATACACAATACACAAAAGATAGTATCCTCAATAAGTGGTTGGGAAAACTGGATATCTAAATTAAAAAAAAAAAAAAAAAAGAGTTGGATTCTTAGACACAAAAATCAATTTAAAATGGATTAAAATATTAAACATTAGACATAAAACCATAAAATTCCTAGAAGAAAAGAAAGGGGTAAATTGTCATGATGTTAGTCCTGGCAATGATTTTCGTATATGACACAAGAAACATAGGCAATAAAAGCAAAAATAAACAAGTGGGACTACATCAAGCTAAACACCTTCTTCAGAGCAAGGAAAACAATCATCAAAATGGAAAGGCAAACATGGAATGGAAGAAAATATTTGCTAACCATATGTCCGATAAGGGGTTACTATTCAAAAAATATAAATAAATTATACAATGCAGTGCCAAAATAATAGTAACTTGATTAAAAAATGGGTGAAGGGCTTGAACAGACACTTTTCCAAAGACATAAAAATGGCAAATACTTATATTGACAGGCACCCAGTGTCACTGATCATCAGGGAAACACAAATTATAACAAAGAAAAACAGCCTTACTGCTGAGGTGGAGATAGTTCTAGAGCAGCGGTTCTCAACCTGTGGGTCGCGACTCACAGGAACTGTATTAAAGGCTGGCAGCATTAGGAAGGTTGAGAACCACTGTTCTAGAGGTTGGGATAGAAAATTAAACCAGCCGTAGCATTCCTTAAAGCAAAACCTAATTCAGGACAAGGACCTAATTCTCTTCAATTCTATGAAGTATGAGCGAAGTGAGGAAACTGATGAAGAAAAGCTGGAAGCCAACAGAGGTTGGTTCAGGAGGTTTAAGGAAATAACCCATCTCCATAACATGACAGTGTAGGGTGAGGCAGCAAGTACTTATGTAGAAGCTGCAGCAAATTACCCAGAAGATCTAAGATTATTGATGAAGGTGGCTACACTGAACAGATTTTAACATACATGAAACAGTCTGGAAGAAGAGCCATCTAGGACATTCACAGCTAGATATAAGTTCAAAGCTTCAAAGGACTTGTTGACTCCCTTGTACAGCTGGTGACTTTAAGTTGCAGACATTGCTCATTTACCATTCTGAAAATCTTAGGACTCTTAAGAATTATGTTGATTCTACTCTGCCTAAATTTATAAATGAACTGCAAAGCTTTGATGACAGCACATCTGTTGATAACTTGATTTATGAATATTTTAAGCCCATTATTGAGACCTACTGCTCAGAAAAAGATTTCTTTCATCTGATCTCTCAAGAGCTCTGATGGAGTATTCAAGTACATTCATGTTGTTTTCATGCATACTAATACAACATCCATTCTCTAGCCCATGGATCAAGGAGTAATTTAACATTCAAGTCTGATTTTTCAAGAAAGACTTTTATAAGACTATAGCTGCCTTACCTTATAATTCCTCTGATGGCTCTGGGCAAAGTAAATTGAAAATCTTCTGGAACAAATTTACCTTTCCAGATGCTTTTAAGAACATTCTTTATTCATGGGAGTGTTAGATAGCTAGCTAGATGTGACCAGCGCCAATGACAGATGTAGTTAGGTTATTTTGGACTGGTTTGGATTAGGCTGACCTAGGCTATTGGGAATGAGGCTGATTAAGACCTTGCGGGTGAGTTGTTATTAAGACCTTGCTGGTGGGTTGGTTTCAAGACTTTGCAGGTGGGCTGTTTTGAGAACAGAGTTAATTAAGACCTTGGGAAACTCCCAAGAAGCAGCTGACGTCCCTCAAAGTTGTGTATAAAGGCTGTACTTTACACAATACAGGCAGTCATTAGGACAGGGCTTGGCTTCCTATCCAGGATGTTAAAATAAACTTTTAGGTCCTTGCTAAAAATTTACTTCTGTTTGTTCTCTTTACTTAACTTGGTGACTAACTCTAGCCACCCTGTTGCTCTAACAGGAGGTCAATTATCGACATTAACAGGATTTTGGAAGAAGTTAATTCAAATCCTCATGGGTGACTTTGAGAGGTTTGAGACTTCAGGGAAGAAAGTAACTATAGATGTGGTGTAAATCACAAGATAACTAAAATTAGCAATGAAGCCTAAAGATGTAATTGAATCTCTGCAATCTCAGAATAAAACTTTAACAGATGAGAATGTTTCTTATAAATGAGAAAAGAAATTTGTTCCTTAGAATGGAATCTACTCTTGGTGAAGATGCTGTGAATATTGTGGAAAAGACCACAAAGGATTTAGAGGAGTACATAAACTTAGGTAATAAAGCAACAATAAAGGCTGGAGAAGATTGACTCCAACTTTGAAAGAAGTTCTACTTAGGGTACTAACCTATCAAAACAGCATCATATGCTACAGAGAAATCTTTTGTGAAAGGCAGAGTCAGTGAATGTGAAAAACTTCTCTGTTGTCTTATTTTACGTAATCGCAACAATCACCTCTACCTTTAGTAACCACCACCCTAATCAGGCGGCATCCATCAACACAGAAGATCCTCCACCAGCAAAAAGAGTACAACTTGCTAAAGGCTCATGTAATCATTAGCACTTTTTACTGATAAAGTATTTTTAAATTTAGGTATGTTTTTTTAAACATGATGCTATTGCATAATTAGTAAACTTCAGTATGGTGTAAGCATAACTTTTATATGCACTGGGAAACCAAAAAATTTATGTGATTTGCTTTCTCATCTAGGTCTGGAACCAAATCTACAATATATCTCAGGTATGCTTGTATAAAGCAAATAAGTTAGCCTATAATACATGCTTAAGGTTTTTAAGTACAAACTGTCATACATATCTTCTGGTAAGGGCAGAACTTTGAATGAGGTGATTATAAGGTATAAAGAGAAAGAAAATAATGGAAAAAGGATGAAGCATATAAAGTATAAAGTTTCCGGTATGTAACATACATGAAAAAACATATAGTATTGTAAAGAAAATAAATAGATTACAAAGAAATAATTCTATGTGACAAAGACCTTTGGTAAAAGACTTGTTTTGAACAGTGACAAACACAATTTTGAATCACGCCACTACCATCTTGGAAGTAATCCTGTTTGAGATCCCATTGTTTTTTACCTGTTATTAATTACAATAATAATAATAATAATAATAATAACAAAATCTAGCAGATTTTTCTCCTACCATCACGAATAACAAGATTACATTTTAAATTCTTTGAATAAATGGTAAGGATAAGGATGGAATAATAAAGAAGGTTTAAACTTATTTTGAAGGTGGAAAGCGAAAGAAATTTGATTATACAACTCTTGTTTTCTCCAATTTTAATTTCTTTATTGTTTAGGTAATTGTTTAGTTACTAGCACTCCCCAGAAATTCAAAGAATAATCCCAGGATTCAAAGCTGAGCCTCAATATTTACAAAGGTAATGAGTCTGTCAGCCACGGGAAGTCAAGTGTTCTTACTGTTTGGTGCCGCTTACCTCAAACCTAACCTAAAGGGACACCTTTCTTGGGGAACAACAGTTCATTTGTCTTCATGCTAACTCTATCAAGGAATTTCCCTGTGCAGAAAACAGCTAGTTTCACTAAGCTCTATATGTGCAGTGTTTTTTATGTAGTGTACTGACAGCCAGTAACCGAACCTAATCCGTCAAACTCATTTCACCTAAGACCTCAGGTATAACTCCAATTCTGATCTTGAGGGGAAAGGTGTCACTGAAGTACTTAGTTCTTGACCTTTTGTTTTTGGACACAGAGTAGTCTGGAGTTTGGAGTAGAAGAAGCGTAATTTGTCTTTGTACTGAGAAAATACAGTTCATATTTTTGGAGGTTTCATTTAGAAATATTATGCATGCTCTGTAATTGGCCTATAATAACTGTAACATTGATGAAGCTGCCTTTGATGGAGTTGTTCTTTTGCACTAGTAGGTTACAGGTTAGTAAACGGCATGATTTTTGTTTAGCTTTTCACTTGATGAAAATGAATCTTTTTAAAAATACTACATTATTTGTGGTAAGATAAGAAAATCTGGTTTCTTAGTGATGTCTAAATTTCAGATGTTAACAATAACAATTTGGATGTATGGCATCCATCTTTAAAAGAAATCAGCACCTTTAATCGTGCCATGCATTTTGAAAACACTTTTTACATGATATTTTAATACTTGCTCGATATTATTTTTGCCATCTATTCAATAGTTCTCATTTCGAGAGGGCACTAAAACAGACATTTGAAATCTATTTCTGCTTCACAAAATGGGTTTCTCTGCTGTCTTGTGGCTTGCTGGATGACTTGGTGCTTTTGGGAGAACAGGAACCATTTACACATATAGGAAAACATTCAGTAACATTTGCTCTGTAGGTCTGTACGGCAAAGGAGATGGGTAAGAAGCCATTACAATCTAAGCAATACATATATCGGTACGTTAGTTGACTAATTCTGTTTTTAATGATCCTACTTTGGTAAGAACAGTAAGACCTTTACTAAATAAAAGAGTACTATTTTATGTGGGGGGATTAATAACAACTTCAAAAGGGAACTCAAGGCTCTTGGTCAATGATGTCTCTATTTTTAAAGCATTGTTATCACCACAGAATATTTACTTCTACTAGTTTTATTTTTAACACTAGAAACCACATGATGGGCCAACTTTGACACTCAAAGTTAGTCTAATATTGCTTCAAGGAAATAAGAACAGCAAAGATTTCTGGATTCAAACAATTTTTAGAATATTCTTTTAAAAAAAGACAAGAATGTAACTCATGTAAGTCATGCCAAGAAATGCTATCTACTTAAATTTCTTGGATCTTTATGGGAAACAATATATTTTATTTAAAGTTTATGGAAGAAATGAGTACTCTTATTTCTTGATAATGCTTATATCTCTTAAAAAAAATCCCCGAATTTTATGTGGGTGTCAAAACTTTAGCATCATGAATAGAAGAAGTAATTCTTAAGACAGTGTTTGACCATAATCATAACCAAGCTTTTCCTAACTTAGCTGCATTATGATTATTACTTCTGTTACCAAATTTCGATTAGAATATACTTAAAACATCATTGATGTACACTGGAAATAAGAATTTACAAAAGGTAAAATATGAATTATGAACTCATGAACTTGTATCACATTCTGCTATTTCCAAATTTAAGTGTCTCGTTTAGAGCAGGCAGAAAGACAGCAAGATCATATATTACTTTTCTCTAATATGTGAGTCAATTTGAAAAATGGCAGGTGTTTATTTTAAGCATATGTCCACTATCTAATGAAACACATTAGATTAAAGCATCAAAAACCTTTAGCACAATTACTTATTTTGGGGTGATGCAAAAGATAGTAACATTTTCTTTCTTTTTTTTAAATTTATTTTTTATTAAATCATGGTTGTGTACATAAATGCAATCATGGGGTACAATGTGCTGGTTTTATATACAATTTGAAATATTTTCATTGACCTGGTTGACATAGCTTTCATGGCATTTTCTTCATTATTGTGTGAAGACATTTATATTCTACATTAAGTAAGTTTCACCTGTACCCTTCTAAGATGCACCGTAAGTGTGGTCCACACTTCTGATAGTAACATTTTCAATTCAGCCTTAGTAAGGAAGATGGAAAAACTTACTACTATGTCAATCACTCTTAAAAGTTTCCCCATATCACAGGCTCAGTATAGCACTTTTTATCTTAAATGCATGATGACCAAATTCCATCTTTATAATTGTTATTCTCTCCCACTGCCCCCCTATAACTCCATTTCGTATACTGATCACAGCTTTTACTTCTGATCAACTTTGTTCAGTAACTGACTAAATGATCCTCTAAGATATTTGGAAGATAGTGGGGAAAAGATTTCATTGGCCCCAAATGTCTTGTTTACCTCTCTAGCTATGGTCCTATGTTTCTCATTCACAAATTACTTTTTGTGAGTCAAAGCCATGATCATCTGAGATCTATTTATTATTGAATACATACCTAGAAGAATTTAGTTCACTCAACAAACGAGTGTTAAGAGCCATTTTTGTGTGTGTGGCAAACATAGAACTCCAGAAAAATAAAGATTGACAGTTTTGGCCCTTAAAGATCTCATAGTATGGTGAGGAAGACAAATCTTTGGGTGGATTATTTAATCATTTGCCCATATACTAAATGAAAACTAATGTGCCTCCATCTGGGGATGGGGATAGTATTGGAGAAGACCGTAAAAGATGCGACCCTTGTCACCTGGGCTCTTAAAGGGTAAGCAGAAGCTAGCTTGGTGTCAAGATGAGTGAGTGTGTGTATGTGTGTGTGTGTGTGTGTTAGTGTGAGTGTGTGTGTGTGTTGGGGGCATGTAGGTTGGACTGATGGATGGTAGGGGGATGAAAAACATTCCAACCAAATTCATGTAACCACGTAATTCCTATTATTATAATACGCTTTAAAAAGGCACAAAATAATAATGTATATGAGGGATTGGATTAAACATCAGTTTAGGAAGAAAGTAGTAAGAAAAAAACCCAGAGACGTAGATGTGGTTAAGATCACGGCTGTCATTCAGCAGGGGGTAGAGTAACATAAAAGCAGAAGAGTGACAAGTTTAGATTTGTAGTTCAGAGAAGCCGTTTTAGCAAAAGTGTGGAGAAATGGATTTCAGGGCAGGCAGATCTGGAGTGTGGTCAGGCTCAGGCAGGAGGCGATGGCAGCAGTCCAGGCTTGATCAAGGGCAATGGTAAGTGGAAGGAGAGAGGATGACGGAGCTGACAGGATAAAAGCCAGACACGCTTTTTATTCCCACAATTAACCTTTTGGCGAAAATTGATTTGTTATATTAGAGGAACACAGAACATGGAGAAGGAAACTGGAGAGCATGTGATGCAAAAGGGTTGAAGATTAAGTGAGTTAATCCATGTGAAAAGTGCTATAACGTATTTGCTAGTATTATTATCAGGGGACAAGGAAAGTACAGAGCAGAACAATTTAGTGACCCCAACAGGCATCAGTGGAGAACTGTTCTCATAGTCAGAGAACAGGGATGGGCACAGGGATGTTTGAGGGAAACGTGGACAGAGAGATAGTTTCTGTAACTGTGGAGAAACGGAAACTGCCTTGCAGGACAGATTAATGCATCACGAGAACTCAGCAGAAGTAGGCTGTGCTCTGAGTCACTTCGTGTAGAGAAGAAGAGACTTGTGGATCGGCCACACTTCTGCTGTACCCTATATAGCAGGAGAATGCCTTCAGAATCCACTGAAAATAAGTGCCATTGAGCTCTTTCTTGTCCTACCATGCTCTAAAAGGACCCTGGGAAGATGCAAAAGCATGTGGCCAGAAATCCAGGGAAGTGCCACGTGCACATTCCATCAGCATTTTGCTTTGCTCAAGGATTTTTGTTGGACCTAAAAAAACTCTGATCTGTTTGGAAAGAGGATTTGCATTTGCAAATAGATTTGCAGGCAGATTCAACAAGCAGCACTTTGCCATTTGCAAATCCACTTGAAACATCTGGGCTCCTGTCTAGTCCTAAAATTCTTATACAAATGGACAACCCTAAGATCATGGTTTGGGCATGATTTTTTTTTTAAAAATCAAGATAAATGCTAAGTAATTTGCATAATTTTGTTGGTTGTGAAAGCATAACCTATTTTCGTAACAGAATAAAGGAACAAAGAGAAACCAAGCTGTTTTTGTTAAAGGAGAATTAAATAAGTGAAATCAATAAAGAAACAACAATAAAGGCACCTTGACATTGTTCACTGGAGAAAGGATGTGTGACATTTCAGTGAAACAAGCTTGTTAAGAAAGAGTTTTAACTTAGACCTAAATTCTACCTATTCTCTTACTTTGGCAAAAAGAATTTTAAAAAACTGTATCGATGACTTATTTATTGTGGATCTGAAATAAATCCTTTATGCAACTCTTTTATATAAAAATAAATCCATGAGGTTCTTCTGTAGTATTAAAAAAAAGCATCATAATATAGCCAATATAAGATTTACTCAGGCTAAATTTATACTATAACAGTAGACTATAAGGATTCCATTAATGCTCCATTGATATCATCAATGAAGAAAAAGGCAAAATAGATGCCTTGCTTCTGCTCCACTGGGTCTGTAATGAAGCAGCATTATAGCAGCTGCTGTCTTTTTAAACAGCTTTGGTTTTTTTTTCCCCAAGGCATCACTTGGTATGTTGCAAGATTCTCCAGAAAAATATCTTTTGACCTTGTGGCCCTTTCCTTCTATTATTTGTATATTTTTCAAGAATCACGGCCTTCTATTTGCCACGGTGGTGCTATGTGGTAATTTGAAGGGCACAATGGAAAATTCAAGGAGAAGAGAAGAGTTCGAGATTGATACTCCCTAAAGCATCTGTGCCAGAGTATCCTGATATTTCAGGAATGTTGGCCATTCAAAAGCCTCCTAGTCTTAGTGATACGATGGGGTACCTGCCAAAGGAAGGGGAATTTCTATCTTTTATTTATTATTTCTTGTTTAAACAAAGTGGAGCTGCCTACAAATGAAAAATTAATGTTTTACCCAACTGTAGAACTATAGTGATGAGTTGCATTCCTGTTCAGTTAACCTGTTTGTTTCAGCTTTTGGCATGGTACTGATTGTCATTGCCAAATCTTTCAGGCAGTGATGAGCACTTAGTGCTAAAGGGGCTGTAATGAACAACTAGGTCTATTGAGGTTACTTCAGTGTGTGTCCCAGGGTGTGGAACGTGCCTGTGTTTGTGCGTGTGTGGGTGAGAGAGAAAGAGAAATATGTGATGACTTCTATACATCTATTTCCAAGAATAAAAAACATTTCAAGGCTAAAACTTTTAAATGAGAGAACTCACCCTTTTGAAATTATGATGCCCTAGACATCCATATTCATAAGAAGGGCAACACATATATAAAAAAACAAAAGAAAAAGACAGTGAAAGTGAATGCTCTAAGTTAGCTGCAAAAAAGGAAGGAAAACAGTTCTTGAGTAATGCTAACACTATAGATCTACTCTTCTAAACTCTAAAAGGTAAAGTTCTGTTCTTTCCTACGATCTAAAAACACCAGGCACACTGTAGATACTTACAAATTACTCTCTAGATTTTTCTACCACAATGCCTCTAAATTCCAAAATTTTACATTGATTACATATAGGATATTACTGTTAGATGATCCAGCTCACAATTAAGATGTCTAGTAATAATTCTTCCTTTCTCTTTCATGCACTGACTCTCCCGTCTCTCTCCCATCTGAACTCTGCCAATAAAGATGTATTTTTTTCAGTGAACATTGCCACCATTTATCTAATGCTGACACCAGCCACTTGGATGCCATCCTGGATTTCTTCTTCACATTCTGCCTCAAATCAAGTCATCCTGACCAATTAATTTTCCATCTGACACAGCTCTCAACTCCATATTTTATTCCTACCAGCCTGACACCTTGTCAGTACTTCCTCTTTTGATTACTAATTATTCCACTTGATTATACTTCAAAAGTTTACCTTTCCTAGGCTCCCTTATTTCTTTCTAATTCATTCTCTATGACATTATCAATCTTCTTTCTAAAAGAGCACACTGGTGTGTCACTCATCTAGTTTAAAAGGTTCCAATGGTTTTCCTTTCCGTTAAAGATGAAATCAGAACTCATTAGCTCAGGCGAAACCTCTCAGGATCTGCCTTCTTACTCACCCCCAGCATCACCTTTTTCTCCATCATTATTCATTTCATATACGACTATGTAGTCTGTCAAATGTGCTGCACTTTTTCTTGTCTCTTTGCATTTGTGTGTACTATTCCTTATGCATGGAATGTTCTTGATCTTTCTTTTCTCCATGATCAGTTTGCACATTTAACTTCACGCAACTCATCAACTCCTCTGTGGAGCGTGCCCTGATCTCCATGCTCTAGGGGTTTGGTTTCTACATTACCCACTTGCATGTCCCTTTGACCTAGCATTCATCATAAGATGCATACTATTTACTTGTTTCTTCCACCAGAATGTGAGCTTCCTGAGAATGAGGATTGTGTCTTGAACCTTCATCTCTAGCAGCTATTTTTTATGATTGACTGTTTTTATGGCTGAATTCACTTATTCAACAGATATTAATTGAGTGGTTATTATTTGTCAGAAATTCTTCTAGTCATTGGAATAGGCAACAAGCAAACCAAAGCTCCTATTTTATAGGTTGAATTTTGTCTGCCAAAGCTTGGGTAAGCTTTCCTGGTGGACAAGACTCTATCCGTACTGCCACAAATCACTTCGGGAGCAGCTGGTGGTTCTCATGCTCTGAGAGAGGATGACCAGAGGACCTGCACATGGAATTCTCCTAGACTCGGCCTCCAGCGCCTCTTCCCTTGGCTGATTTCAATCTGAATCCTTTCACTGCAATAAACTATACCCATGCATGTAACAACTTTTAGTCAGTTTTGCTAAACACTTTTGCAAATCATTGAATGTGAAGATACTCTTGGGAACCCCCAACCTTGCAGGTCTTGTCAGAAGTGAGAGTGACCCTGGGGCCTCTCTAACTCTTCAGAGGCTAAGAAATGAAAGGGTGCATTTGTGAACATCACAGTGTCTGCTACAATCCTCCACAGTCTATTTTCCAACTAGAAGCTAGAGAAATCCTTTAAAAACGTCAGTCATTTTCCCTCTCTGTTCAAAACTCTCTAGTGATTTTCCAGTTTAGAAGATGAAATCAAATCTGTTAATATGGATTACAAAGGACATGTATAATGCAGCTTTTGTACAAACCGTCTGATCTCACAGCCAATTGTTTTCCCTGACAATATACCAGCTAAAGCCCAACTGGCATTTCTTGACCATGCCAAGTATGCATCTGTCTTGGGGATTTTGAACTTGCTATTCCCTCCATCCTTAATGTTTTTTTTCACCATTTTCCACATTTATCACTTCCCCAATACTTTCTGTAATGCCTCCACATTTAATGGGTCCTAGAAATTCCCTTAGTGACATGCACAGGGCTGTGCCCTACACAGGCATCCCTTTTGTAATACAGTTTTCCATTGTCCATCTGCCTAACCATATGGCCAAACCATTGGCCCCCACTCAGGAGTGAGTAAAAACCCAAACATTATTGTGTTTTATCATTATTCAATTCTTTCATCACTGCAAGGAAAACAACATACAAATCAACTCATTGAACTGATTTGTTCTTACCTTCTTCAATCAGCTTTTCTATTTGCTGGTCTGAAGGCAGCAGTCTCCCAAATAAGATGCTATGTTCCAGCTCAGAAATGCCATGCATAAACTACTTGGTTGGTCAATAAGAGCTGTGCATAGGGAATAGGCCCCCATGATCACAGCATCTGTTAGTTACTCATTTGGTTGCAAAGTCAGGCCTATGGAAAAAAGAATACATACACGTGAACATAATGATTGCCTTCTTGCCTTCCCTGTCTAGCATATTTCTGCACAAACCATTACGATTTTATTATGTTGCTCTTCTGGGCACTGCCCTTTTCATAAGAACATTTCTCCAAATCATTACAGGTCTTTCAGGTTTTGAGATTAACTTATATTCTTCAGTCATAGGACTGGTTTCCATTAATGTCCAATAGTAACTTAAACATTTGTTACATAACCAACTATATTCCATAATTATGTAATTGTATAAAGGAAAAAAATGGTCTGTCAGAAAAAAATAAGAGACTTTGCCTAGGTAGAGGGGTCTAACAAGTCTTTCCTAAGAAATTGAAATCTATGCCATCAGATGACTTCAGCCAGATGATGGAGGGCACATTAGGCAGAGAAAAGTGTGCAAGAGGCTCTGAGCTGCCAAAAAAGACCAGCCTATTAACAGAGCTTAAATAATAGTTACAATGTAGTGAATGTGGGAGAATGGATCAAGAAGTGTCTATAGACTTACAATGGCTGAAGTGTTTTAGACCTTCTTATTGCTATATATCTTTTATATCAGCAACCTATTTTCAAAAAACCTATTCCCCCAAACTGTATATACCTATCAAGAGAGTGAGATGTATTTACTAGATGTTCGTTATCTTCTCAATAGCAGACATATTTCCATGTAACTCTGATCAGAGAGTTAGAGAAGGAAGACCAAGGATTTTGCTGATTCTCCTAGTGGCTGGCATGACTCAAGACACTTTGAAGAATCTGGGAAAAGCTTTCTTTTTCAAATTTGAAGGTAGAAGACATCTTCTAAGTGTAGTTCTCAAAGGAAAAAGAAAAATTTAAGACTGAAATTTGATACAACATTCATCAAATGGGTTTATTTGTGGATAAAAAAATATGTGGATCTATTTCATTTTAAGGACTTTCTAGCTAAAATGATGAGATTAAGTTTTCAGTGTTAGCTCCCCAAATCCAGCCTGCTCCAATGCAGGAGCAGGAGGAGTGAAATGGAGGAGTGATGGACTGTGAGTTTGAACATTCATCAAATGGGTTTATTGCTTCACTTTTCCTTTGAACTTCCCTGTTGTTGTAACTGTCGCCACCCATAAGAAAAATACAGACCCCTCTTCAGGCTCAAATCAGGTGGTGATTTATTACACCTGCACAGGCGGGTCACTCCCGAAAGGCAAATGGCCCTGAAGTGCAGTACAGGCTGATTTTTATACCCTTTTTGTGCTTATGTGGCAAAGCAAGCATGTACAAAAGTGGAACATGGCCAGTTATAGGGCGGGGTTACAGTCAGGTGGTTGGCTAAGGGTGGTTTCAAAGGGTTTTCCATGGCGGTTCAAAGGGTTGCTGCATGGCAGTTGGCACAAGGACAAACTTGGCTTGGGAGATTTAGTAGCTTGGGAAACTTTGCTTGAGTACGTTTTTACCATTGTTTAGCTGTGGAACTCGCAGGACTTCCTTGTTCTATTCAGAAACATGTTCTCAGAATTAACCCAAGGGCAGGGTTGGAGACAGGGGGACTAAGGCTGGGACAGGCTGAGACACTCAGGTCATTTTGGGGGCTGTTGGCTTATAACACTGTGAGTAAAGATGCAAAGATGAAAAATAGGTAATAAAAGGAAAGATGCATTTGAGTTAAGGTATACTCCAACTAAGCAAATCTTGTCTTCTCTCTATATCCTTCACCTTCAGTTATTGTAATACACATCAATCAAAATGAGTAGTGAGTGAGAAAGAAGATAAAAAGAAGATCACCACCATTTAAGCCCATCAGATAAATTTACATAACAGATACTAGGTTAAGTATGATACTTGAAACAAAGTAAAAGTCTCGAAAATTATACCCTTACAAATATGTAACTCTTTTGCTTGTTCACCTCCGCAAATCCATGGGTGTTTTCTGCTCTTAATGCAAGAAGCCTAATTTTTCCAATCCAATTTTTTTAATTAATTGCATATCCTTTCTTATTTTATCTCTAATTAGCTACTTAATACATATGGGGCATGTATATACAATTCTTTACATTGGTTTCCTTAAAAAATAGAAATATTGCTGAAGTAAAACAAACAAACAAAAAAGAATACATTATCTACCTAAAAATGGGTAATTATAGAATAGAGTGAAGAACAAAAAAGGAATATAATATAAAATGAAACCATTTTTAGAGTTATTAGTATATCCTTAGCATCAATGTATTTCTTCATACAACTAGTGTTTATTGAATAGCTATTATTTGCCAGATACTGATCTAGGAATTTGGGTTAAGTCAGACAGATTATTACCTTTGTGGAGGGTAACAAATAATAGACATTAAAAAAGCAAATTACAGGGTATGTTATGAGGTGATAAATGTTGTGGGAATAAAAGTAAAGCAGAACAGAGGGATAGGTAATGTCAGACAGGGGACGTGTCAGGTATAATTTTAAACAGTTGGTAAGGACAGACTACGTCTAGAGGGTGACATTGGAGCAAAAACCTGAAGAAAGGAGAAATTAGTTCTGTTTACATTTGAGGGGAAGACTATTTCAAGCAGCAAGGATAAACAGCTCACAGGCTCTAAAACAGGAAGACAATAAAGATCAGGGTGAAAATAGGAGGTGATAAAGGAAGAGTGTATGGAGCCGGATCATTCAAGGCTCTGAGTGCCTTTGTGGAACCTCAGATTTAACTGAGAGTGATATGAAGAGCCACTGGGAGTTAGAAGCAGAAAAACATAATATGGCTTCTATCTTCAAGACTCACTGTGCTATGTTGAAAATAGATATGAGGACTCGAACATGGGAGAAGCAAGGGGCGCAGTTAGGAGGGACAATGACTGGTTTTATATATAAACTTGACTAGTCTACAACACCCAGTTATGGACTCAATCACTAATCTAGGTGTTGCTGGGAAGGCATTTTGTAGATGTGGTTAATACCTACAATCAATTGAATTTAATTAAAGATCATCCTTGATAATGTGGACGGACCTCATCTACTATGTGTGGGTATATATGTGTGTTTATCTTTGTATATATTCATATGTGTTTATATATGCACACACGTGTATACACATACATTAATATATTGTATATGTGTGCACACACATATATGTATGTCCTATTGACTCTGTTTCTTTGGGCGATCCTGCCTGACAGAGGAGGCTGTTGCAATAATCCTTATGAGACAGAATGGCAACTGGGCACAGGATCATAAGGATGCAAGCAGTGAGAACCACTTGACTCTGGATTTATTTACTTCACAATTTCCATACACATGGAGAATGAAATGTGAAAGAAAGAGGGAAATTAAGGAGAGTTCCAAGGTTATCTGCCTGAGAAAATTCTAGTTTTAAGTTCAAAGATATCAGGAAAGGATGGAGTTAGATGTCACTGTCACAATTATAATTTATTTGACTGACTTGAATAATATCTATTTGGATATAATTAGGGAAGACATCTTTACACTCAATCAGAACAATGAGAACTTGGGCAAAAAACTATGAGGCTCAGTTTCCTCATCTGAAAAGTAAGCACAATGATGACTGGCTCACAGAGTGATGAGACCTGAACATGATAATACTTGCAAGCTTTTTTAGCACAGAGCCTGACACTTAATATTTTTTCAATAAACATTTAAAAATCTTTTGTATTAATCCATTTGCTGAATATCAAACTATGCCAGGTATGCACAATATTAAGCAATAAGAGTTGACACAAGGAAATGTCTATCTAGTCACTGGATAAGGGCTGCCTCCAGGGAGGCGCTCACAATCTTAGCCAAGTCAACCCCTTTCAGTTAGAAAGCCAGTCTCAGGCTCAGCACCTATAGCTCAGTGGCTAGGGCACCAGCTACATACACCGGAGCTGGCAGGTTCAAATCCAGCCCAGGCTTGCCAAACAAAGACAACTACAACCAAAATAAATAAATAAATAAATAAATAAATAAATAAAATAGCTGGGTGCTGTGGCAGGCGCCTGTAGTCCCAGCTACTTGGGAGGCTGAGGCAAGAGAATCACTTCAGTTAAGCCCAAGAGTTTGAGGTTTCTGTGAGCTGTGATGCCATAGCACTCTATCCAGCATGACAACTTGAGACTCTGTCTCCCCGCCCCCAAAAAAAAGAAAAGAAAGAAAAAGAAAAAAGAAAGCCAGTCTCAGAGTGGGTTGTGATGGTTCATTTTTTTCATTTTATGTGTCAGTCTGGAGAACAGGGATAGCCAGACAGCTGATAAACCATTATTTCTGAGTGTGCCTGAGAAGGTATTTCTGAAAGCAATTAGTATTTGAATTGGTAGACTGAGTAAAGAAGATTGCCCTCAACAAAGTGGATGGGCATCACCCAATCCATGAGAATCCAGGGAGAACAAAAAAACAGAAGAAGGGAAAATGCAATTTTTCTGTTCCAACTGGGCTATCCATCTTCCTCTGCACTTGAACATTAGCTTTCCGGGCTTTCAGTCCTTCGAATGGGGACCAGGACTTGTGCTATATGCCCCTACAGTCATCAGGCTCCAGTTCTCAAGACCTGGGACTAAGAGTGAATTAGCCTACAGGTTCTCCTTGTTCTCCATTCCAAACATGGCAGGTCTAAGACTTCTTAGCTCCCATGATCATGTGAGCCAATTCCTGTAATCTACTCATCTATTTATCTATCTATTCACTGATCAATCTCAGTGTCTCTAATTCACTGGCAAATCTTGACTACTACAGGGATATAGTGTGGACAACCAGTAGCCAACACTTTCAAAATCTAGGATAATAATTTTCTTGGACTAAACAAGTTCCTGTGGGTGGCATACCACAATATCCATTATAACCTGTGAACTGATAATGTGCGTGGACCTCATCACCTATGAGGTCAGCCTCTCTTTTATTTTTTTTTTCAGCTTCTCTTTTAAATTGATAGTTGATAGTGAATATTAACCATCTCTATTGCTCCATTTAAGTCCTGGGTAAACAGGGAAGCAGATAAAAGTCCATTGTCTTATTGAAGTTAATCTTGTGCTGGGCTTTTGATTGAAGTTAATTAGGCCAATCTCTCATGAACATGGAGGAACGAGGGGTTTATCAATGATTATAATTGTTTTTATTAAATATAAAATTTATATTGTATCTTATTTTACTGGAAAGCTATGCCTTCATCAGGTATGAATTGTGTTCATTTTACATATATAGTCATACTTTTCAAAAGCAGACAGAATTTAAGAAAAAATCAGAATTAAGATGAAGTCCTTATTTATATAATTAAGTACCTTATTCTGAGCTCCAATTACTGAAAAAGCCAAGTTTTCAAATATAGCTGCTTTTATTTTTGAAGTTAAGATCTATTTAATAGCACTATAAATGAGAGTCACAGAGGTATCAGAAAGAATCAGGAGATGGTAAGGACCATCCAAGGAACTCTTCTATTTATCAAGACATGAGACTGATGTTTTCAGAAAATACTGTAAGTCTCTTCTTTGGAAGCAATCTAACTGAAGTCTGGGAATGATTTGCTATGATGCAGCAATTCTACGTTTTTTATTTTAATCATAGATGGTGAAAGTTAGCCAGTCTGAGAGCTTTTCTAGACTGTAATGTGAAAGGCATTCAGCATCTACACAGAACTGCAAGTCTTCCCTCACCCCCCTGCCACTGCTGTGTGAAAGGAAAGGGAGGGGGCTGAAGGTGTAACCTAAGAGTGTCAACTGTTACTTATTGAACAAGAACCTGCATACACGGTGTCAGTGATGTGATTAATCATTCTCTGGTCCAAAAAGAAGGTCGTTCATGTTGAAATTTTGATTTATGTGTGCTCTTGCATTATCTCCTAAACCCTAGCCACTTGCTAGCATGCACGCTGTAATGAGTTTGGCATTTGTGTAGGACTTTAGAAACATTAAATAATGAATCCCTCTAGAACATCTCCTTGCATCACTATATCCTACTCACATTTTAAGTGGAGAAAATAGAGATAGTGTATAATTTCACTAAATCCTCATATCAAGTTGGTAAAGTGGAGGAGTGGAAATAATTAAACGTGTTCAAATATTATAGTACGTAATCATTAAACACGACTCATGAGTCCAGCTTGTTGCCATACATCTAAAATACTGATTATTCCAAATTTATCAAGGAAATGAGGAGGGCAGGCTGTTCTTCATTATTCCAAATTTATCAAGGAAATTAGAAGGTTAGGCTGATCTTCAAAGGAAGTTTTCTTTTTCATTTACCAGTGTGAAGTGTTAATGTTATCGGACATTTCTTACAGCCTAGCCATCACCCTCCCATTAGTATTATGTGTCCTCAAAACTTGACTCCTTCTTCGTGAATCATTACATAGATGCAAATTTTGACTCCATTCGTTAAAATTCTAAAGTATACTACTAAACTTTAGAATTTTTTTTTTTTTAAATACATGTATTTTATTATTCTTCATTATATTATTTCCCCCCTCCCACCCGTCCGAGATAAGGCAGAATTGATTTACAGAAAAGAATACAGAAAACACCAAAGCTCCTGGTAGTGGGAGAGATTTCAAGTAGGGAGAGAGAAGCTCTCTCTGTTCCTCTCCCGGTCTTTCTCCATCTCCTCCTCTAGGCCTCTAGCCTCAGGGTATATACTTTTTCTATTTTTAATGGAGATGGCATCTCCCTTTTGCTCCGGCTGATCTCAAACTTCTGAGCTCAAACAATCTATCTGCCTCGGGCTCCCAAAGTGCTAGGATTACACCATGCCCAGCTTTCCCTAACCACACTGTATAGTCCTAATTGTTTGAAAGCCTGTCCTTGTAACCCTTACCTTTGCCTCTCAGAGCAAGGATCACGTTGTATTTCTATTTGGTTGTCTCCCTTCTCACATGATTTCTAGCATGGCAGAAATTTCATGTGAAAAATTTAATTTGATTATATTTGTATTTATTAAAGAAAGCCAAATTGTACCTATGTCACCCAACTAATCCACCCTGTGTTGGGTAAGGGCTGAAAGAATTCTAATGGATTAGTCACAAGCCAACTAGGAGTCGGTTGCAACATTCTTTGCTTATGTTTCCCCATTGTAATACATCTGTTTTACTGAAGAGTGATAAAAAAAAATTACAGGTCTTAAGATTCTCATTGCTTTTATTGTTATCATTTCAGATTTATTTTATTTTCCCCAGCTCATGGTTGGCTAAAAAATAAAATGGTGAGCTTTGTTTTCAAACAAATCTTGGTTCTAGTTCTTGTCACTTGGGTCTGTGACTTGGGATGATTCATCTGGGTGTCAAATTTCTTACTATGGATAGAGATAATAACATCTTGAGATTGTCATGTGGCTTGTGAGATAGGCATAGAGTTCACTACCCTGGGGTTGTTCCCAGCCTCTCTTTCTCTACCCAGTCAAGCCCCAACCCTCTAAAGAAAATTGCGTCTGTGTTGGCATCGTGTATAGTTCCATTCCTTCTTCATCCTAAAGAGGATTCAGGCATAAACAGCTAGTTCTGGGGTTTTTGAGATTAAAGCATCAGTGACTGAGAGAGACTTGATGAGATGAGAGGTAGCAGGCAAAGAAACAAAAGACCAGGTTCCCTTGCAGGAGCTCCAGAAAGAATCTGGGTAGAGCATTGCGGGGGTCTTTGGAGAAGGGCTCCGAGATAGCCGTGGAGTGAGACAGAGCTGGAGTGGAGAGACAAGGTTGTTTGTTTGTGTTTAGGAAATGTTGCCCTATCTTGGGAATTGGATTCCCTTTTGGGTGTTTTAAAACAATTAAAATTGCAATTCCTTTGACAGTTATGATTTGCGGACTATGATCTCTTGAATGAATCAGTACTGCAACTTGGGGGGGTGGAGGTCCAGCCTTAGTGGGTGGACGTCTCAGTGATGCAGTGTGCACCAGGTCCTGAGCATGCCTGAGACTGCAGATGCTCACCTCATCCCTCCACTACCCCACACCCCATGGCCGGGCCTGGTTTGGGGGGACGAGGTGAAGTTGCAGGGGTGGGAAGCCATGGCAGCCGATCACCCCTAAAGCTCTTTCTGCTTCACTTACTTGAGTATGTCCAGGGAAAATGTGTTTGGGGCTTGGATTATTTAGATAATTGACCCTAGTGTCCAGTTTACTTGCCCGAGGGTGAGAAAGCACTGTGGGGCTTGTTGCAAAGTTGGCTTCTGCAGGAGGCTTTTCTTTCCTCAGTTGTTGATTGAACATGGGGAATGAGGCCTGATGTCCTCCAGCCAGCTGCCAATCCCAGGGGAAATCCCCGGCCCTGTGGCTAGATCTGAGCTGACAAGAGCTGGTCAGCCTCAGGGGTTGCAGCTGCCTGAGAACTCAAGCTGCAAGAGCTGGGCCCACCTTTCCGGTTGACGTTGGCAGGTTCGGGGCTTTGCAGAAAGCAATACAACTAACTCTGAATGTCAGTTAAAAAAGAACAACAACAACAAGAAGAAATCAAAAACAAATAAATAAAACACAAGATGAGAAAGGAGATTTCAACATCAAAAGAAATAAATGCTCTGGAAGATGAAGAGAAGTTTCTGAGGACTTAGTCCTCATCGGTGGCTCCCATCACCTCTCCCTTTTGACACTCTTGTCTGCGTTCTGGGGAAAACGGAGGGAAACAGGCTCACTGATTTTTGTCAAGTGAAAGATGCTTAATATGGTAATCAGTCCCTTCTGAGGAGCACGCGAGAGAAGCCCGGCCCAGCAGCAATGATTATACAGTCCCTGATTGTCTCTGGTGTCGGCTCAGACCCAAGAAGATGAAGGCAAGGGGGGCAACCTCCAAAAGAGGGAATTTTAATCAGGTACCGTGGGGCATTCTGAACTTCTCAAACCATGGGGAGAAAAGCTGGTGATGGGAGAACCGCAGAGATTGTGTTTTTTTAACTTGACACTTAATGAAACTGATTTTTGATCTTTGCTTTTGTTTTTAATTTCCATAGCTTGCTTCCCTCAGAAGGATTTGGGCATTTGTTTAGAAACCTGTGCTGAATCCTAATTGGCTTGTTTCCTCATGCCCTGTGAAGTTTTCTTTAGAGGGCGTGAGGGACGACCTTTGATCAAGAGTGACCCAGCCTCCGAGGCTTGGCCGAAGGTCATCCTCTCTGGGCCCGTGAAAATAAGCCTTTACCCTTAGAGGTATTTAGGGGTGATTTCTTTAAAAGCAAACATCTCAAAGGAGCCCTCACCTGGTCTCTCACCATCCATTCAGCCCTCTTCCTGGAGGCAAAATCACCTGGTGAAAAATAGAAGTTTTGAAGCCAGGAAACCTGCTCAGTCACCTGCCAACTGCATGACCTTGGGAGGGGAGACAGGGACTGCCTCCTTAGTGCTGTGAGGGATATGTGCCTGCGGGGATGGGTAGGTAGACACAGAGATGAGAAGTGGAAGGCGGGAGCGGGAGTGCCTGGTCCAGTACTGGGCACATAACAGGTAATCAACACGGGTCATGCTGTTTAGCCTCCCTGAAAACACTAAGAGCCAGCTCTGAGCTGAGGTCATGGGACACAACATGTGCGTGCCATAGACACTGTCTGAGAGTCTAAGATTATGTTTAACCGGTTGCATATAGAAACTCCAGACTCTTTCGTCATGTTTGTGAAGGCCTCAGCTACGCCTGGAGATGGCTGTTGGCACGAGACACGGGTAGGCATTGTGAAACTAATGGTTTTAGGGAAACTGAACATTACCATTTCTTGAAGGCCTGTAGAAGTTTGAGTTCTGCAGAAGTGGACCCTGTTGTAATAATGACTTTATATTGTGACCTCTTAAAAAATTTTCAGTCTTAGGCAAAGTGTGATGAATGCATAAATTCCAGGCATCTGTAGCAGAGTGTAATGAAAGAAGGTGTTCTGGGTGGAAGGGGGATGGAGGCTTCACGAATGTCCTCTATGTCAGGGCTTCTGAGACCGTGCTGGACATAAGGTGCTCTCAGGAATTTGTTACCGCGCAGATTCTGACAATCTCTATGGAAAATGACATGGAGATACCACAAAGAACTGAAAATAAAGCTGCCATTGGACCCGGCAATCCCACTGTTAGGTATGGACCCAAAGAAAAAATAATCAGTTTATAAAAAGGACACCTACAGCTGAATATTTACAGCAGCACGATTCACAATCACAGAGCCGTGGAAACAACCCAAGTGTCACCAATGCATGAGTGGATTGATAAAATGTGGTGTGTGCATACCACGGAGTACTACTCATCCACAAAAAATGGCAATCCGGTACCTTGTGTGACAATCCGGGTAGAACTGGAGACCATTCTTCTATGTGAAACATCACAAGAATGGAGAAAAAACTGCCACACAAACACACAGACTTTATACCGCAGTGGAGACAATCGACCCGAAAATGACAGATAGAAGTGAGTCTCCGTGGAAGTCAGGCTGGGGGTGCGGGATGTGGAGATTAGTAAATTCACACGTTTGGTCCAGTGAACACTATTTGGGTGCAACAGACACTTCTAACTTTGACTCAATCTGTAAAAAACAAGGTGTGTAAACAAAATGTGGGTACCCCCTAATAGTCTGAAATTTAAAAAAAATGAAAAATAACGTGCAGATTCTGATACATTTAGTCTGCATTTCTAGAGTCCCCAGGTGCTGCTGGCTCTTGGCCTCACTTGGAGTAATATGGGTGTAGCCACACTTCAGTAGCTAGCTCCTCTCCACATCGGTACAGTGGGCGTGCTGCCTCTCTGTCAGCAGGAAGGAGGGGTCCGAGGCATTACACTCCCTCCTTGGACTACTTTTTACATCCCACTGCTCCCACTTCAGCTACGAATGCAACTTGATCCTCAGGCAAACTCTCTTCAGCCTCTTGGCGGCACGTCTCCCGGACAGACAGATGTACAGCGTCTCCCTGGGGGCTTCCATTCGGGGCTCAGCAGGTGAGAGATTGCATGACTGCCCTGGGCTTTCCCTGCAAGGCTTCTCTCTCTGGCTGCCTTGCTCTTCCAGGTTTGGACAAGGATGATGAAAGGCCTGCACATTTCCAGCTAAGTGTTGGTGATTGGCTGGCAGACTTGAGAACATGCACTTTCCTGGAGGTCAATGAGCATTGGGGAAATATTTTTTATGTTAAGTAGGACTATGCAGATTGCCCAGCATCCAGAACAAATTGCTGTTTGGATACCTGGGTTGCAGAGGAGAAGGAGAAAAAAGGCTGCCATCCTGTGTAAGAAAAATAAACAGAGCAAGCAAAGAAGGGGTGGCTGTGGGACCTCAGCCTTTGGTAGAGTTGAGAGGAGCAGTTAGGTGTGTCATGAAAATTTTTCTTTTTATTTATTTTTTTTAATTAAATCATAGCTGTGTACAATAATGCAATCATGGGGTACAATGTGCTGGTTTTATATACAATTTTTTTAATGCTCGTTAATTAAGTTATTTTCAAAAGCTATTTGAAGCACAGTAAGTATATTCTTCTTTTTTTTTTTTTGCTTTTTTTGATCAACATAATTTAAGTGTCACAGAAGCTTAACTATAGATTCAAGTGTGCCGCAAGATAAAAAAAGTTAAAAAAAACACTGCATTAGTCCGTTAATACTCAGAGCAACTGTTTGCAGCAGGTAGGTTCTGTTTTAGTTGTATTTTGGTGATGAGAAATATCGAAGCCCAGAGAGGTGAAGTGAATTGCCCAAGAACACACAGCTGGTAACTTGTAAGTGGAGTCCATGGTGACTGAGAAACCTTGGCACTGCCCTATGACAGCAGCTGTTTGCAGACTGCAACTAACAGGTAGAGCAGGGCTCTTGCCCTGAACACCAGCATCCCCTCCCCGGCACTCCTGAGGGGACACTGCTGCTCTGCCTGTGGGTGAATCCCTCCTGAGGCTCTGCCACCCCGTCTAGGACTGCTTCCTGCTCTCCGTTCTTTATCCTTGGGAGCATCCCCCCATCTCCATCCCCCACCCCACAACATCAAAATTTGTATGTTCCACCTTCGTTCCTTGGTCTGTGTTCTTTGGAACAGCCAGGTGACAACTGTCAAGGCTGGTAAACTGGTTCATGCTGCTGAGGGTGAGCTGCCCCAGCAACCCCACAGTGCCCCTCTTCCTGGGCAGAGGGCACAAACACAACAGATACAACTAGCAAAGCCTTAGTCCCGAGTTAACGGTGCACAACCCCTGCTCCTGCCTAGGCTCAGCATGGGGAAGCAAAGGACACAGGCCGCCCAGCAGCCACAGAGACTCTCCCGCTTCAAACTTGGACTCCCCACGCAGTCCTTCCGCTCGTGCTTGGCCCGGTCCCCCTCCTGATATTTCTAAATCTTCAGAATTTTGCTGAAAATGTTCCCCTCTTCCCATTTCTTTAACAATTTCATTCCTTTGATTTCTCCTTCTCTGCCTAGAAATACACTGCTCCCCCTGTGGCAGGCTGGAAAAAGTGGCCTTCCGAAGATACACTCACTTCTTAATCCCCAACCTGTGAATATTGCTTTATATGGTAAAAAGGGGAATATCACCTTATATGGCAAAAGATAGGATCACATTAAACTTTTTTTGAAAGGAGGAGCGTGAATCTAGATCATCAAGGTTCTAAATCCAATTGTAAGTGACCTCATGAAAAGAAGCAGAGGGAGTGTCGAGATGGACACACGGGGGTGGACAGAGACCCTCGCGGAAGGACGCAGCTGGGAGGCACAGCATGGCCGTAGCCACCAGAAGCTGGAAAAGGCGAGGGGTAGGTTTTTTCCTGAACCTGCAGAGGAAGTGATAGAAGCCAGGAGGCTTTAAAGCGGGGACCGACCAGGGAAGGGCAGGGGAAGGGGGAGGGATTTGTCTAAGGCAGCTGTTCTCAACCTGTGAGTCGTGACCCCTTTGGGG
>CAUYRH010132742.1:0-25340 GCA_963574655.1 Perodicticus potto
ATAGTGATTAAGAAAATGCTATGAGGGCTATCTCTCACAGTACAATCAAAATGTTTCTGATTGTATATGAAGCACATTCTGCCCTATGATTGCACCAATGTACACAATTATGATTTAATAAAATTATTAAAAAAAAAAGAAAGGTGAATTATTTTGTTATTAAATTATATGACAAAACTTATTTTTTACTATGTAATAACACTACAGCTATGCTAAAAGGAGACAATAAATGGCAGATTAGGCACTCACCACAATATTCCCAACTAACAGGAAAAATTACAAAAAGAAATTATTAAAAAATTACAGAAAATTACAAAATTTAAAACAATCTTATCACAGGAAAATTTCTTCTCAAAAATTAAAATAAGACTGCAACCAAACTGAGTTCCCAAGTAGCTCATTTTTCAGCAAAGTAAGGAAAACCATTTACCAATAGCAAGTTAATTAAAATCATGTCTGACTAGAGCAGCTGAAGAAATGTCTCCAGAGAAAACAAATTCATTTAGAACTATTAATCTTTTCACAAGAACAGTTGTTCAAAGAGTTGAGGATATTGGGAGCAATATTAATAGTCAAAAAAATTTTATTTTTTTATAGTCAATTTTAAAATAAGGCCAATGACTTTGAGTGGTTTTCCTTTGATTTTGATGAGCTGACAAATGTTCTGGATGCTGCTCAGTTGTTCTTTCAAGGAGTCAGTGCCGAGTTTGAAGTGACTGAAGAATTAGCCTGTATGAATAGACTGCATGGAACAACTACACACAAGAATCTTTTCAAAAGAAATTCAGAAAACATTAATTCAATACAACTTAAGTGGACTCTTCTAAAATATGTTACAACTTAGGGTAGTAAAAATTATATGTAGAGCAGACAGACTGGGACAAATTTATAAGCTTGATAAAATGAAAGGTGTTTAGAACAAATCTGATTATATAAAAAGACAAGATGGTATAGGGATAATTAGCATCTAAATGATCGCTCCCTAACCTGTTATTAACAAGCTATATAAGTCCCTTAATATCTCTGCACATCAGATTCCTATATAAAGGCAGCCTAGATATAAAGAGTTACTTCTTTTTCTTGATTCTATTATATGGTGAACGCCAGTTACTCAACTTCCGCACATGGTTCAGTAAAGAACTTTTAGAATGAACTTAAATAGATTGACTTTGAGGTTTATACTATTATGTCCATGGCACCAGACCATTCCAATCTGTTTAGATCACAGCCTACTCCACTGGTTTCAATGTACTCACAGAAACCAGAGAATTTATCATCAGATCTGAGAGAAAACTTGATTTTCAAACAATGTGAAGCTAAATGGACAACAATGAAGTACCACAAAATGTCTATCAGATGTGACCTGACTACAACACGTGTAACTGAACTCCCAGGGTCACTACAGACCCAGCTGTAGTTCTCTAACTTAGAAATCCCTAACTAACCCAGAACACAATCATACACCATGGAGTTCAAAGTCTGTTACTAGGAACGATAAACACTCAAAACATCTCCCAACTTCATGAACTGTGATTCTACAGCAGAGATCAGAGTCCACAGGCCAAATCCAGCCAGTGGCCCATGTTTCTAAATAAAGTTTTATTGGAACATATCTAAATCCATTTGTTGACATATCATCTATGGCTGTTTGGGGCCTAAAAGAGAAGAGTTAAATAGTCACAACAGAGACTTTATGGGCTGCAAGGTCTAAAATATTTATTATCTGCCCTTTAAAGACAAAGCTTATCAAGCCCATAATAAAAGACCTTTAGTTGATCAAA
Organism: Perodicticus potto; assembly: GCA_963574655.1. NCBI lineage: Eukaryota > Metazoa > Chordata > Mammalia > Primates > Lorisidae > Perodicticus > Perodicticus potto. The sequence continues at coordinate 1,782 of CAUYRH010132742.1, forward strand.
GTTAAAACAGGTCCTCAAAGTTAAAACAGAAAACTTCCTATACACACATATATATGTTTACATCTACATTGAAATTTTTAACTAAAATTATATAAATGTACTTCATTCTCAACCTGTTTTGATTTAGAGCCTTTTCATTTGATTGGAGTTTTAACTTTTTAGTCTCATATGAGTCAAATCACAAATAAATTGTCCACAATTTCAAGTTTCAATTTCTCTTAGGTAATGCAGGAACTTAAAAGACAAATGCAAAGAAATCCAAATGCTAAATCACACTAAATTACCTTACATCCTCCTATTACTATGAACTGTCTCATTTATAACAAATTCTAGCAGAAACTAATTTTTAGCAATACAGTTGTCTTTCCAACTCATTTAACTTAATTTCAAAAACTAATTTCATTTCATACTTTAATTCTTAGAAAGGATACTCAAATTTTGGGTTTCAATTTTAACTTACAGTAGAAAAATTCATAATAATAAAAGTAATGTTTTAAAAATTAAAAAAAATGAAAGATGTTTAAAACCTATGGCTATTTATTGTATTACTCATGAACAGGTGCTTTTCAGAAAATATTTCAATATTTGACTTTAAATTAAGAGATTCAAAGTGATCTTCAATTGCTCTGATAGGCTTAGCCATTATTAGTCCCAAAAAGTGTTCTCAGAAATAGAAGCTCAATATCCTGACTCACTCAAGCACACAACAGTTTGATGCCTTAATGGTGGTGATCTTTCCTTGTGATTTTTGAACTCAGGGTCAAGAATAAAATTTTTCTGGATAAGACCCACCCTCAACCACTATCTTTGAGCAAGAAATAGTTTTGGAACTTACCTTTTCCTGAAGACTCAATAATGTTTTTAATGAATTAAATGTAAAATTTCCAGGCAAAACAGTACTAACATGAAAAACTTTTATGATGGTAACGTCACTTTGATGACAACTAATGTTGTTTGAATCACAAGTTATGTCAAGCTGCTTTATATACTTCCTATGCTGGCAAAAGATAAAACAAAAAGTGAGATTTTCATTCCCACACAAATTTGGAGCAGATACATTTTTTGAGTTCAAACTACAGCAGTGTTTTTCAGACCTTGATGCAAGTGCAAAAGGAAATTTCCATATTTCAAAATCCATTTAACTGTGCAATTGAGGAGTTTCCACCTAACTTTCAATTGGAAGTGATTAATCTGCAATGTAATGACATGTAAAAGGAAAATATCAAGAGAAAAATCTAATAAATTCTACAGATGCCTTCCAAGCAATGAATATGCTCAATCAAAATCTTATACTTGTAGATTTATATAACTACTTGGCAGCACCTTTCTGTGTGAAAAGACATTTTTGAAGATGAAATATGTAAAATTCTTATTACAGATCAGCATTAAGAGATAAATATTTGCCATCAATTCTGATGATAGAGAACATTAACTTTGTACCTCAGTTAAATTAAGTATAATCCTCCAAAAAAAGAATTCCATTATTCTCATTAGCAAATTTGTATCACCAAAAAATCATACTCCACTGGGAGTATGATTTACTCAATTTCAGTTGAGTAAATTATTTTTTTAATTTACTCAACTGAAATTGTGTGAGATTTAGTTTCTCCCTTATTATATAAATACAAAATATTCTCAATTTTGTCTCTTATCCTACAAAGACTAAGTTATTTACTATTAATAAATGGCTATTTATCAAAAAAGTTTGCCAATCCCTGCTCAAGGAAGTTGGTGCTAAAAGGGAGCATCTCATAGTCACTAAGGAGCAGAAACTGTTTATTTTTCCCAAAAACAGACAATAAACACATAATAAAATTATCATGTTATGATTGATAAAAAAGAAAAAGTCTAAATACATGCCCACACAAGAGAAAAACACAATTAAACTCAAATGGTGGGGGGGAGTAGCAGGGTACCTGGTGTGCTAACAGACACAATGTAATGGTTTACGGTTTATGGAGTAGTTCCCCTCTTGAGTGAGGGGAACTACTACAACTTGGACTTTACCTAGCAAATGCAAACAATGTAACCTAATAGTCTGTACCCTCATATTAATCTGAAATTTCAAAAAGGAAAAAAAATCTAAATATAACTGTGACTGAAAGATTAACAAAATACACTTCTAAGACACCTACCAAAAAATTTTAACATAATTTGACATTGGGAATAATAAAAAGTAAACATACAATGGGAATGGACACCTCACTAACACTCACAGCTTCCACAAAAACTCCAGTGTTCCACTCATGGCTTGAGAATCTGTGAATTTCTAGTGACCACTACAGGAGGTCAGGAAAATCTACTGGCTGGGAGATTAGAGTCCTTCCCTGTTTATCTAGTCACCATGCAAATCTCTGGATCTTTATGCAATTCTATGAAGAAGACAGGAGTCAAACTAATGAATAAGGTATAATTTCCCTAATACAGGGTAAAGGCCCAGAGCAAAATCTGAGTCAATGTGAAAAAAAAATTACATATGCATTTGTGAACAAGAGTCATAATTGCTAGATGATATAGCCAACCTTATAATCATGTGAGGATTGAAATAAATTATGTAAAGTATTTAGCAGAGTGCCTGGCACCAAAAATACTTAGCTATCATTATTATTTATCTAGCTCATCTCCTGCTACTACTTTGCCTTCACATTTCCTGCTTCCTATGCGCTTCAGTACTCTCAGAATTGCTAATATTTGGAATTTGGGGTCATTTGTACATAATATTCCTTCTCCCTGGAATTCCATCCCTTCCTTATATCCTGGTTATTTAATTTTATCACCCAGCCTCCATAAATACCCAGCCTTTTATGCCCTACTTGGTGCTCTTGAAAGTTACCTCCCAGACTGCAATATTCAGTTCCCTTGCCAGCTGGCTTTTCATTAGCTTCAACCAATGGGAAGAAAAAGAGATGAAAGAATTTCTTCATGGCTTACTCATAGTTAGGCACTGCATCTCTGCAAGTAGCCAGGTCCCTCTGTGACTACAGCTTCAGCTAGATGGCCTCTCCTTCACAGTTCCAGGTCTTACTGGCTCCAGGAACTCTCTTTCCTTTCTATCCCTTTGGCCTTACAGACAGGCAATATTATAGAGGCCTCTCCATCCATTCTGTGCCCTCTGCCCACACTGTTGTATGCCTGATTTGAACTATCAGGACTGAATTCTGTTTTCTGCCTCCCTCCTGTCTGTTCAATGTACCTCACAAGTTCTTGTTCAGCCTTCTATACTTAGCTTGAGTGCATGCAACCACATGAAATCCTATTTGATAATACTTTTCCCCAGGCTAAGCTCAGAACTCCCTTCTATCTCATATAGTGTGAAAGGGAGGCAAGATTGAAGAAAAAACTATAAATATGTTCATTTATTACTTGTCAGAGGTGGGAATAAAACGGTGTTGGAAAATGAAAAATGGCCTAAAACAATAACTTTATCTATTAACAGAGCTACCTCCAAGTCTTATTTGTTTTCCTCAGTGTAGCAACTTTTCTTCAAAATTCTTTCTCAGACTTCCAAAACAAATATAAAATTAAATCGGAAAATAGTGATAGTCATCAAAAGAGCAGCAATAGAAGCCTAAGACAAACTCAGTATCTTCAATTCTATCAGAAGTGACAAAAGCAAAAAAAAAAAAAAAAAAGAAATGGGGAAGAAAAGGATATTTTGAAGTCTGATGTCGATGAAGTTGAGGATAATTGTCTTATTTTCTGAGGTATACTACTGAGAGTAATTGCTAGAAAATCTCAACTATTTTTTTTCAACTTTTACATCATACATGCACATGTGCTTTTTTAAAAATCCAACTCCAAGAGACGTGAAAATGACTAAGATGTAAAGCAAAAAATGATATTAGTTTTGCTTAAAAGCTAAAATTATCTTTAAAAGGTAATTATTTTCACTATCAGAGGTATTGACCATAAGAATAAATATTTCCTTTTTTTCTTCTTTCACTTTTTTTTTTTTTTTTTGACACAATCTCACTATATTGCCCTCAGTAGAGTGCCATAGCGTCACTGCTCACAGCAACATCTAACTCTTGGGCATAAGTGAGTCTCTTGCCTCACCCTCCCAAGTAGCTGGACTTGGACATCCATGCTTGGATGTGGACATGCGCCACAACACCTGGCTATTTTGTTGTTGTTGTTGTTTCAGTTGTCATTGTTGCTCCAGCTGGCCTGGCCAGGTTTAAACCCATCATCTCCGGGGTATGTGACCAGTGCCCTAACCACTGTGCAATGGGCACTGAGCCAAGAATAAATATTTCTTAAATAAGAAATATATAAGAATAAATTTAGGTAAAAACACAATTTCAGAATATTGATTAAGTCTTTTTGTTTCATTTTTTGTTTTGTTTTTTGCCCATTAGTAAGATACTCTTCAGCTTAAATATGTACACAAATTATCTGGGTATCTCATAAAAAGCAAACTCTCATTTTAGATGTCCAAGATGGGACCTGGGACTCTGAGTTAACATCAAGCTCCTAGGTAAAACATAAGCTGCTAGTCTGCTAGCACCTAAACAGTCAGGTTAATCCTTATGGGAAAAGTGTCTGTTCCTGCTCTTTTAGTCTTAGGTTAAAAGTGATGCTAAAAACCTTGGCTATATCAGAGTCACTTGAAAACATGATAAAATACAGACTGTTGTTGGAATCTGTATCTTGACTTTAGTGATAGTACACGTATGATAAGATTGCATACAACTAAATACATACATACACACACAAATGCATGTAAAACTGGTTAAATTAGATCTCCGCATTATTTCTTCTCATTGCATGCGAAGCCACAATTATCTCAAAATAAAAGGTTTTCAGGGAAAAAAAACATTCAGATTGGGAAGTGTCCTGATAATTTATATTTTTAGTACATTTCCAGGTGATGTAGCAAATCCAGGATTACATTTTGAGAACGACTGATATAAAACAATGGTTTTCTATCATGTATGCATATTAGATGTTTTTTAAAAAACTCCTAATGCCCAGTCTCACCACAGAACAATTAAACAGTAATTTCTGAAGGTGAACTCTGAGCATTAACATTTTGTAAAAGCTTCTCAGTTAAACCTAATATGGAGCTAAGGTTGAGAACCACTGACCTAAAACTAAAAATCTTCTCTATTCCTTCTGTAATAATCCAGTTTATGCATTTAAGAAAGATATACAGGAAGAACAAATTTTCCATACTTTAAAAAGTGAAGACAAAAACAAAAGTTGGCAAAGTTGCCATTAACTAGAACTATGTTTTTATCCTAAACTCTAAATGTGATGTCAGCTAGTCATTAAAGAGTGCTTACACAAGTTGTGTTCACAAAATTAAGCTTTATTTATTCCAGAGATTTTCTAGAAACAGTATGTAGAACTCTGATCACAGTTATTACGTAACCCACAAGGGTGTTGTATGAATTAGTGAGATAATGCTTATAAAAGCTCTGAGAATCTTGGAAGAGTAGTGAAAAAAATACAATCACTATTATTAGTATAAATCTAATAATACATTCAAGGAAAAGGCACATAATCTATTTATTAAAGTGGGAGAAAATAAACATATAAAATACTTCAATGTGAAATCACAAAAATTTGACCAAAAGAAAACTGTCAGATTTCAGGATGGAAAATACTTCTTAAGCATAAGAACAAAAGAGGTCATGAAAGAAAACTTATTAAATTTAACACTCAACCATAATATTTGATACATTAAAAAAAGAAATTGAAAAACAAACCAGGAAAGACTAGATAAAACAACTATGTGTGGGTAGTCAGCAAGATGATGAACCAGAGGATTGTTTGGCTAAGCTCTCCTAGAATGAATGGGGAAAGAGAAGAGAACCCAGCCATACCTGGAGCGAGTACCTTACCCAATAGTTCAGGGAACACTGCGAGGAGGTGGTGAGCTGGATACAGGCTATGATCCAGAGCACTGGAAATCTGATGAATTAGGCAAGTGATTGCAACTGGCTGGGATAAGGTGGCTGTCCACAGAGGCCCAGGATGGGAGAAAGACTTTCTAGAGTTTTCAGTTATTGGAGAAAGCCGAGCAGTGAGTAAAAATCTTGGAAGAGTGGGTAGACTCAAACAGTACACAGAAACCAGATTGGAATGACATTTGGAATGGACTTGCTATAAGTCTGGTGGCTAGCAAGACAGTCAAACTGAGAAGGTCTCAGTGGTCAGGGGGCTGCCATTGTAGGAAGATGGTGAAAAGGTCTTACCAGGGGCCAAAAGCATGGCTCTCTTAATGCCACCTGCTGGGATCAGAACTCCACTTTTGGAACAGGTTGAGGAACTCCTGCACCCCATGGGAACTAGAGTCAGAGGGCACTGTCAGATCTGTCCCTGAAAGATTCTTGTGCGCTTCATAATCCCAACCCAGCAAGGTCTGGATGCTGATGAAACAATCAGGCAATCACCGAAGGCAACTAAGTTTGGAACAAGAACCATAGAGGTTGCTAGCTGCGCTCTCTGTCTCCTAAAAAAAAGCCACAGTGCCACCTACTGTCCTGGAGATGCAATGCAACATACTGTCATCAAGAGCAAAGACTTCTGTTTAAAACAAAGGAGGTAGTGAGAAGGAAAAAGGAGGACAAGGAGGTGAACAAAAAGAAAGAACACATGAGAATGAACTAACAGGAAAATCCAGGCAAAACGAAAAACCAAAACAAAGGAACTCCTCCAGGGACCATGAGGCAGCTAATACAGAATACTCTACCTATAAAGAATTACTGGACTTGACAGAAAGAGAACTTAAAATATGGATGATAAAGACAATAGAAGGAATGGACAAGAAAATGGAAAGACAGAAACAAAAAGTCAGATGACAGATATGTAGAACATGGAACAGGTATGGCGGACCTTAAGGAAATGAAGGAGACAATCGGGGAATATAAAGAGACAGTAGAAAGTATCAAAAAGAGGTTAGACCATGGAAAAGCAAGAATCTCAGCTAGAGGATAAAGTTTTTGAGTTAACCCAAGAAGTTAAAGAGGCAGAAAAGAAGAGACAGAAAGCAGAACAGGCACTTCACTTACAGAACTACGAGACTCCAAAAGCACTGAAATATATGAATATTAGGGATCCCAGAAGAGGAGGAAGATTGTTCCAAGGGAATGGAAGCCCTACTGGAGACCATCATAAATGAAAACTTCCCAAGGCCCTCACCGTTTACTAAGGCCCTCGCCACACTCCTTTCAGATGGATTTCAAACCCCGGGACATCTCAACTCAAACAGAGGCTCTCCAAGACACACTGTCCTCTCCAACCTGTCCAAAGTCAAGATGAAAGAAAAACTTCTTCAAACAAGCCAGGAGTAAGTGCCAACTGACCTAAAGAGGCAGAGCCATTAGGATCACGGCAGACTTTTCTTTTTTTTTTTTCTTTACAGTTTTTGGCTGGGGCTGGGTTTGAATCTACCACCTCTGGTATATGGGGCCAACACCCTACTCCTTTAAGCCACAGGAGCCACCCAGCAGACACAGAAGACTTTTCAACTGAAAATTCCAAGCCAGAATAGCATGGTCATTCACCTTCAACATTCTTAAAGAAAACAATTACATCCCAGAATTCTATATCCTGATAAAATAAGCTTCAAAATTGATGGAGAAATAAATTCTTTTGCACATATACAAGCACTGAGGAAATTCGTCACAATAAGACCAGCTCTAGAGGAAATACTTAGACCTATGCTCAACACTGACCACCATAATGGACCACCAGCAAAGTAAATACGCAGAAGCTGAAGGTCAAAACTTAGCTTCCACAATGGCACAAAGGATAAAACTACACAATGGACTTACATGAAATAAGATGACTAGAACTCCACCACACTTATCAATTCCCTCAATGAATGGACTAAACTCACCACTGAAAAGGCACAGGCTGGCTGATTAGATAAAAAAGCAGAAATCATCCATATGCTGCCTCCAGGAGACACATTCAGCCTTGAAGAACAAATCAAGACTCATTATTAAGGTATGGAAAACAATATTTCAAGCAAATGGAAATCAAAACAAAAGAGAGGTTGCAATCTTATTTTCAGATACAAGCAGATTTAAACAAACTAAAGTTAAGAAAGACAAAGATGGACACTTTATATAGTCAAAGGAACAATTCAACAAGAAGACATTTCAATTTTAAATATTTATTCACCCAACTTAAATGCTCCCAGACTTACAAAACAGACTTTGATGTGTCTGAGCAAAACGATATCCCATAACATGGTAATAGTCAGGGACTTTATCACCCCCATTACAGAACTGGACAGATCCTCTAAACAGAAACCAAACAAAGATTCAAAGTACTTGGGGCGCCTGTGACTCAAAGGAGTAGGGCGATGGCCCCATATACCAGAGGTGGCGGGTCCAAACACAGCCCTGGCCAAAAATTTAAAACAAGATTCAAAGGACTTCAGTGTGACTCTAGAACAAATGGGACATAAACAGAACACACCATCCCAAAGCTAAGGAATATAATTTTTCACATCAGCCCATAATACATACTCCAAATCAACCACATCCCAGGATACAAATTGAACCTCAGCAAATTAAAAGAATAGAAATTACACCTTGTATCTTCTCAGACCACAGGGCAATGAAAATAGAACTCAACTCCAACAAAACCATTCATCCCTAAAATTAAATAACCTCATGCTAAATGATAGTTGGCTTCAAGAAGAGATAAAAGAGGAAATTGTTAAATTCCTCAAACATAACAACAATGACAACACAAATTACCAAAACCTGTGGGATATAGCAAAGCAGTCTTAACAGGGAAATTTATCACATTAGATGCCTATATTCAGAAAACAGAAAAAGAGTGCATCAACAAACTCATGAACCATCTTTTGGAATTCAAAAAGAACAATCTAATTCCAAACTCAGCAGAAGAAAAGAAATAACCAGGGCAGTACCTGTGGCTCAAAGGAGTAGGGCAAGGGCCCCATGTACCTGAAGTGGCAGGTTCAAACCTGGCCCTGGCCAAAAACTGCAAAAAAAAAAAAAAGAATAAATAAATAACCAAAATTAAATCAGAGAATGGATGAAATCGAAAACAAATGAATCACTCAGACAATTAATGAAACAAAAAGTTGGTAATTTGAAAGAAACTTTAGCCAGATTAACTAGAAACAGAAAAGTAAAATCTCTAATAACCTCAATCAAAAACAATAAAAAGGAAATAATGACAGCTTCCAAAGAGATACAAGCAATCATTTCTGAGTACTACAAGAAACTCTATGCTCAGAAATTTGACAGTGTGGAGGAAATGGATTAATACCTGGAATCACACACTCTCCCTAGACTTAATCAAGAAGAAATATATTTGTTTTTCTTTTTTTGGAGATAGAGTCTCATTATATCACCCTGGGTAAAGTGCTCTGGTGTCACAGCTCACAGCACCCACAACTCTTAGGCTTAAATGATGTTCTTGCCTCAACCTTCCAAGTAGCTGGAACTACAGGCACCAACCACAATACCCAGCTATTTTTTGGTTCTAGTTCTCATTGATGTTTGGCAGGCCTGGGCTGGATGCAAACCTGCCAGCTCCAGTGCATGTGGCTGGTGCCCTAGCTGCTGAAATATAGGCACTGAGCCAGAAATATATTTCTTGAACAGATCATTTTAAAGAACCTAGATCAAAGAAACAATAAAAAAACTCCCCCCAAAAAACCTCTGGTCCAGATGGCTACATAGCAGAATTCTATCGAACCTTCCAAAAAGAGCTTCTACCCATACTGCAGAAATTATTCCAAAAAATTGAGAAGTAAGGGTAGCGCCTATGGCTCAATTGAGTAGGACGCCAGCCCCATATACCGAGGGTGGTGGGTTCAAACCCGGCCCCAGCCAAACTGCAATGAAAAATAGCCAGGCATTATGGCAAGCGCCTGTGGTCCCAGCTACTCGGGAGGCTGAGGCAAGAGAATCACCTTAAGTTCAAGAGCTGGAGGTTGCTGTGAGCTGTGACACCACAGCACTCTACTAAGGGTGATAAAGTGAGACACTGTCTCTAAAAAAAAAAAAAAAAAATTGAGAAGGAAAGACTCTGCCCCAACATTTTCTATGAAGCAAACATCACCCTGATACCAAACCCAGGAAAAGACCCAACAAAAAGGAGAATAATACAGATGCAAAAATTCTCAATAAAATCTTAGCCAATACATTATAGCTACACATTAAAAAAATCATTCATCAGGATCAAGTAGGGTTCATCCCAGGGATGCAAGGCTGCTTTAACATACACAAGTTCATAAACATAATTCACCATATCAAAAGAAGCAAAAATAAAGACCATATGATTCTCTCAATAGATTCAAAAAAAGCATTTGATAAAATTCAGCATCCTTTTCTAATTAGAACTCTGATGAAAACAGGCACATTTCTTAAACTGACTGAAGCCATCTACAACATTAGACACAACTAATTTTATACTGAATGGAGTAAAACTGAAAGCTTTTCCACTTAGAACTGGAACCAGACAAGGCTGTCCTCTACCACCACTACTATTCAACATAGTTTTGGAAGTTCTCACTAATACAATCAGAAAAGAAAAGGAAATAAAGTGCAATCAAATGGGAGCAAAAGAGGTCAAACTCTAGCTCTTTGCCAACAATATGATCTTACACTTAGAGAACCCCAAAGACTCAACCACAAGACTCCTGGAGTGTTCAAAAAATACAGTAATGTCTCAAGATATAAAATCAATGTTCACAATCAAAAGCCTTTGTATATGCCAATAACAGCCAATATGAGAAGCTAATCAAGGACACAATTCCCTTCACAGTAGCTTAAAAGAAAATGAAATACCTAGGAATATACCTAACAAAAGAGGTAAAGGACCTTTATAAAGAAAATAAAAAATCTTAAGAAAAGGAATAGCAGAAGATATTAAGAAATGGAAGACCCTAACATGCTCATAGCTGGAAAAAATCAACATTGTTAAAATGTCTATACTTCCCAAAGCAATCTACAGATTCAATGCAATCCCCATTAAAAAACCATCATACCTTCAAGATTTGGAAAAACTAATTCTACATTTTGCATAGAACCAGAAAAAAAACCTGTATAGCCAACACAATTCTTAGTAATAAAAACAAAGCCGGGAACATCAGCCTCCCAGACTTGAGGCTATACTACAAGGCCATTATGATCAAAACAGCATGGTATTGACACAAAAATAGAGACACAGACATCTAGAACCAAACAGAAAACCATGAAATGAAATGAACAGCTTATAGCCACCTCATCTTTGATGAATCAAGCAACAACATACACTTAAAGTTATCAGACTAGGGAAAGACTTTATGAAGAAGACACTAATGGCAATTGCAACAACAACAAAAATAAACAAATGGGATTTAATTAAAGTGAATAGCTTCTGTACAGCTAAGGAGACAACAACCAAACCAAATAGATAACTATCAGAATGAGAAAAGATATTTGCATACTATAATCAGACAAAAGCTTGATAACTAGGATCTACAGAGAACTCAAATAACTCAACATTTTAAAAGCCAATAATCCCTTATTTCAATGGGCAAGAGAGATAAATACAACCTTCTCTAAAGAAGATAGACAAATAGCTAACAAACATATGAAAAAATGCTCATCATCCCTAATTATCCGAGAAATGCAAATGAAAACAACCCTAAGATATGACCTAACCCCAGTGAGAATGGCCCAGATCACAAAATCTCAAAGCTACAGATGCTGGCATGGATGTGGAGAGAAAGGAATACTTTTTCACTGCTGATGGGTTTGCAAAGTAATACAACCTTTGTGGAAGTAAGTATGGCAAGTCTTCAAAGAATTCATAGTAGACCTCCCATTTGATCCTACAGTCCCATTACTGGGCATCTACCCAGAGCAAAAAACATCATTTTATCATAAGGACATTTGTACAATTTCACAATTGGCAACTGTAAATTGAGCTGTTCATTGCAGCTCAATTTACAATTGCCAAACTGTAGAAACAACCTAAATGCCCACCAATCCAGGAATGGATTAACAAGCTTTGGTATATGTATACCATGGGATACTATTCAGCCACTAAAAAAGATGGAGACTTTACATCTTTTTTATTAACCTGGATGGAGTTGAAAGACATTCTTCTAAGTAAAGTGTCACAAGAATGGAGAAACAAGAATCCAATGTACTCAATTCTGTTATGAGGACAACTGATGACCTAGTACATTAGGGGGGATAGGGAAAGAAGGTAGCAGAGAGAGAAAAGGAGGGAGGGGGTTGTGGGGTCATGGTGTATGGCATACCTCTTGGAGGTGGAAGACAATTATAAGAGGGACTTTACCTAACAAATGCAATCAGTGTTAACTGGTTCTCTGTACCCTCAATGAATCCTCAACAATAAAAATAAAAAAAATTTTAAAACAAGATTGGGAGGCTGAGGCCAGAGAATCACTTAAGCCCAAGAGTTTCAGGTTGCTGTGAGCTTGATGCCACGGCACTCTACCAAGGGCTGCATAGTAAGACACTGTCTCAAAAAAAAAAAAAAAAAAAAAAAAGATACTACAAGAAAAAAGAAAAACAACTATAAGATGGTTACAATACTATCAATCTACAAAGAGCTCATAAGAAGAATTAATACTATAATAACAAAGAACATAAATAGAAAAATTACACTTTGTATATAATGTATTTAATAAATGAGAAAAAATTCAAATCATTAATAATCTAAAAATAATAATATGATTCACCTGTAAAATAGGAAGTTTTTAATCAATGTGCAATTTATAAGAAATTGACATGAAAAGTATTATCTATTTTTCTTCCTTAATCTCCATTAAATGGATATATTTTACATATATATATACATGAAAATTATCCTTAAAAGGACAGTATTAAAATAAAGAATACTAGAATAGAAATGTAGAAGATTTTCTGCTAGGTATATTCCAAATAAATCAGAATAAATGCAATTACCACAGGTCCTTTGTGAACTCACACATGTAAAAAACAACATTCACAAAAATATAAGAAGACCTTATTAGATGATGAAATGATATAAGAGGTGAGGAGCAAGTGGCATAGACTCATTTTTCAACTGACAATCAGTATTTGAAAACAGGGCACTTAATGGAGGCCCCATGATTTGTACACTGACAACCCTAAGTAGAAAGCAGAATGATAGAGGCTATACTTGGCTATTTCAGATGTGAGACCCAGTTTATACCTGGAAAGAACTAGTATAGCATTAATGACATAAACAGCTAAGTCAAATGTACCAGAAAAGATAAGTTAAGGAATAGTAATAAAATTGGTGAGACATAATAAATATGAAGGACTGATAGACATCTAAAATAAAAATATTTAATTCAAATTATCCTCAACAAAAGAAGGAAAACAAATAAACAATGTACTGGGCTCATACATGTCAAGAGTTCAAAAGTATTCCTGCTTCTGTCATGGATAGATCTCGTCAATCAGCTGAGGTCATATGCCTGTGCCTAGACCAATCATGTGATCTGAGGATTAGAATCTAATGGGCCTCATTCACAAAACCATGCCTGGCATAGGATGGATGTAGAACCTTTCCTGTCTGAAACACATGTACCAAACAATATTCTTATAAAATGGAGGAGGTTAAGTACCCTATAAAAGGGGGAGGGGGGATGCCAGTCACACACAATCCGACATCCACTCTAGTAAAGTATATACCAATTCGTGGAATACAAGAATCAACATGAGCAATTAGAATAAGAAAATATCATAAATTATATGAACAAATTTTCAAGAGGTGTCTGAACATATATGAACTATATCCTCTGTTGCAATGATATAGAGAAAATGGAAGTTGATTGATAGGGCCAGTCAATGAATTCACAGCTAGATGAACAGCCATAAACAAACTGTGTTGGTTAATGGAAAGATGACGGGAAAACTAGAGTTTGATAATAAGTCACAATAATGCTGTTCTCTTCCAAACATGTTCCTTATTGTTTGAAATATGGACAAACAAAATTTTTCAAGTGTCTAAGTTCTGGTACCTTTTGCTCAACAATTTTTCTTCAATTCATCTTTTTCCTCTCATATTTTACTGTAAGCAGCCAGGAGGACCCAGGCCACATCTTGAACATTTTGCTTAGAAATTTCCTCTGCCAAATAACTAATTTCATGACTTGCAAGGTCTGTCTTCAAAAAAACACCAGAACACAATTCAGTCAAGTTCTTTGCCACTTACACCAAGGTTTGCCTTTTCTCCAACTGCCAATAACCTGTTTCTCATTTCCTGTTGAGACCTCACCACAATGGGCTTTATTACACATATTTCTACCACCATTTTGTTCATGATTATGTACACATTTTCAAGAAAGATGGAGCTTCCTCTTAAGCTCTCCTCTTTGTTTCATGAGCAATCACCAGAATTAATTCCTTCGCAACAATCTAGGCTTTTTCTAACAGGTACCTCCCACTCTTCCAGCCTCTAATCATCAACCAGTTCAAAAATCACTACCACATTTTTAGGTATTTGTTATAGTAACACCCTACTTCACAGTACCAAAATCTGTATTAGTGTACTTGGGCTGTTATAACAAAATGCTACACATTGGTTCCTTTAAAACAGAAACTTATTTCTCACAGTTCTGGAGACTAGCTGCAGCTGATTTGGTTTTTGGTGAAGGCACATTTCCATGCCTCCAGATGGCTGCCTTCTGGCTGTCCTCACATGGCATTTCTTCAGTGCATGCTCATGAGGGTTTGGGAAGGGTTGGGGGAAGGGGAGAGAGAGAACTCTTCTTAGATGAACACTAATCCTTTCAGATTCTGGCCCTACCCTCTGACTTCATTAACCTAATTACTCCCTTAGAAGCCCATTGCCAAATACAATCATGCTGGGAGTTAAGACTTCTGTATATGAATGTGGGGAGAAACAAACATTTAGTCCATAACAAACACACATGTGTGAACATGTGTATGTACATAAATATACACATAAAAATACATATGTGAACATGCACACATCTGTTTATATATGTGTGCATATGTATTTGCGTGTATATTTATATATATGTATATTTTTAAAACTAAGTATAGCCTATAAGTTAGATGTCATTTTATTGTCATTTTTAAGTTGAAGACCTAAAGGCAAAGAAAAGTTACACAACTTTCTTGAGATCACACAATCTAGAAATTGTGGTACCTGAATTAAAACCCAAATAATATGGCTACAGAAGTTGTGCTCCTATCCACTATCCTATTGTGTTTTTCGCTATGTTAGGGATTAAAAGAAGAAAAAAAAAAAAAAACAATAGATACAATAGAGTTTTCTTAACTATAGCAAAAAACTCAAGCTTATGATAATAAATTTGAATATATGGATTAATCAGACAATTTCTAGAAAAACACACTCAATAAAATTGATTTAAAAAGAAATAGAAAGCCTTTATAGGTCTTTAACCTTAAAAATAAATGGATCAGGGCTGAGCGCAGTGGCTCCTGTAATCCTAGCACTCTGGGAGGCCAAGGTGTTTGGATCACTCAAGCTCATGAGTTCCAGACCAGCCTGAAAACCCCATTGCTACTAAAAATTAAAAACTGAGGCAAGAAGATCACTTGAGCACAAGAGTTTGAGATTGCTTTGAGCTATGATGCCACTTAGCAGGCTACCAAGGGTGACAAAGCCATAATCCGTCTCAAAAAAAATAAAAGTGAAAATAAATAAATAGATCTATAATTTAAAACTTGAACATTCAAAAATGACTAGGCATATATGGTTTAACAGATTATCGCTACCAAATTTTAATATACAGATAGTTCTAATCATCTAAAGAATGGATATTCCTCATCTCATTTTATAAGACTAACCTAACATAAAAGCCAAACCAAATGAGAATAATATGAGAAAAGAAAGTTCAAAGAAAGTTTATTTATGAAAATAGATGTAAAAGTCCTATCTAAAACTTTAGGAAAAAATCTATATATAAATGTGTAAAAACAGTACATTTCTACTAATGGGTTATCCTGTGAATGCAAGGATGATGTAATTCTAGAAAACATATTTACATAATTCACTTTCCAGCAATATTAGTCATACTTGAAGATACACCTACCACCCAGCAGTGTTACTATCAAATATAAATTCCAGACTATTTCATACATATGAACAGAAAAACATGTACAAGAATGTGCACACTAATGCTGTAAAAGTAAAAAATGGGAAATAATCTAAAAATCTTTCAATAGGTGAATATAAACAAATAGTGCCATACTGAAGGAATGGAAAAAGGTAGGGCATAAAAAATTGAATGTATTTGAACTGTATGTATTAACATAGATAAAACTAATAAAAATAAGACAAGAAAATAAAGCACTTTTCAGAGTAACATACCAGTACCATACTATTTACACAAAATTAAAAACATATAAAATGGTACCATCTACTTTTAAAAATAGGTACATATGCAAAGCAAGAATAAAAATGTTTGTGATAGTGGTAATAGCAGATAGTGTTTATCCCTCTAAGGCAGTGGTTCTCAACCTATAGGTCATGACCCCTTTGGGGGTCAAAAAACCCTTTCACAGGGGTCACCTAAGACCATCCTGCATATCAGATATTTATATTACAATTCATAACAGCAGCAAAATTACAGTTATGAAATAGCAATGAAAATAATTTTATGGTTGGAGGTCACCACAACATGAAGAACTGTATTAAAGGGTCACGGCATTAGGAAGGTTGAGAACCACTGCTCTAAGGGCAGGAAAGGTAATGAGAGTTCACTTTCAGGCCTTATACACACCCAGGCTTAGAAAGCTCAAGGCCTATTCTCCCCATGCTCCCTTCTTTACCTATCAAACTTGTACTCAGCCTTCAATATTCAGATAAAATTTTACTTCTTTTTTTTTTCTTTTTTTTTTTTTTTTTTAATTAAATCATAGCTGTGTACATTAGTGCAATCGTGGGGTACAATGTGCTCATATACAATCTGAAATACTTTCATCAAACTGTTTAACATAGCTTTATGTGCATCTGGGTTCCCATGGTTCTCTACACAATTCAAACAGTAATCATATAAATTATTTGTATGTTTTAATCCTATCTTCTTCACTGTGGCTCCTTATATGAACTCTGGAAGCTTCCACTTAAAGGCATTCAATTAAATTCAGCAAGTTCCTCGTAAGAATCAAGTACCTAATCCTTGGCTGAATACTATGCTACTAAATGAATAGTATCTGTCTTCCAAAAGATTAGCAAAAGAAAAGAGAGAGAGAGGAGATTTAATATAAATAAAACTATTAGAAAATTGTAGTATATGTTATGTTAAATAGGAAAGAGAAATTTTTGAAGGTCGTAAAAGAAGAACTCAAGCTGGAACTCTTGGTGGAGAAAAAGCCCAACCAGGAATACAGAGTGATGCTAACTAAGTCTTTGGAGACACTCTAAAGCAAAGGCCAGCAAGTTTTTTATCTGTAAATGGAATTATGGTAAATATGTGCAGATTTACAGATTCTACAGTCTGTGTTGCAACTACTCAACTATGCTGTCATAGCACAAGAGCAGCCAGACAACATATAATCAAATGAGTAAAGATAACTGTGAATAAATAAAACTTTAGATATTGACACTGAAATTTGAATTTTGTGTAATTTTCATGGATTAACAAATACTATTCTTCATATTATTTTTTTCAACCATTTAAAAATGAGGAAACTGGGGAGGAGGGGCAAGACGGCCAACAGGAGCCAGCTTTCACAGAAGCTCCAATCCACAGGGAAGGATAATGACCAGAAAGTACCCAATAAAGCTGAAGACTGGGAGCCAAGCTGAGAAAGAAGAGAGATAACTGCATGTCATTTCTGCTGAGGCAAGCTACAACTCCAAGAAAGCAAATTTCAGCTGAGACTTCAACCCAGAGTCACTGACTTATTAGGATTGGACAGTGACCAGCTGAATACAAGACAGAGCTACCTAACCACGCCACACCAAGCAGATCCCCAGAGCCTCAGATTGTAATACTGTATGGGTTCTTTGCAAAGCTGTAGGGGAAAAAGCTACAGTCACAAATCCCAGATCCTTGCCAAAGGGCTGGTTTGGCAGGGATCCCCAATCCAATTTTACGTTAACTGCCCATCTAGCCAAATGGTGAAAAATAATCATGGGGTGAAATCAGCGGAAGAACTCTGGCAACATGAATAATCAGAGAAGATCTACTCCCCCAAGAAATGAAAAAAACAGACACAGCATATGATCCCATTCATAAACAATTGGCTGAGATGTCAGAAATCGAGTTCAGAATTTGGATGGCAAACAAGATCAACAGAATAGAGGTAAAGATGGAATTAGAATTTCAAGGAGTAATTCAAAAGTTGTTTCAAGAATTCAATGAATTCAAAAACAAAATCACCAAAGATTTTGGCAAATTAAGGCAAGAACTTGCAGCCCTCAAAGATCTGAAAAATACAGTAGAATACCTAAGTAACAGAATGGAGCAGGCAGAATAAAGGATCTCTGATATTGAATACAAAGCTTTTGAACACTCCCAAATGCTCAAAGAGGAAGAGAAGTGGAGAGCAAAAATGGATCATTCCCTGAGAGAATTGTGGGATCACTCCAAAAGAGCAAACATTTGCCTTATAGGAATCCCTGAAGGAGAGGAGGTTGCTTTGAAAGAACCAGATGCTCTACTCCAAGAGATAATAGAGGGAAACTTCCCAAACATGGCAAGAGATTCTTAAATTCAGATAGCAAATAGTTTCAGACCCCCAGCATGACTCAATCTAAATAAAACATCTCCTAGACACATTATAATTAATATCATCAAAGTTAATATGAAGGAGAAAATTGAGAAAGCAGCCAGATGTAAAAAAAAAAAACCATAACCTACAAGGGAAAGAATATTAAAATGACTGTAGATTTCTCTGCTGAAACTTTTAAAGCTAGAAGAAGATAGTCATCAACCTTTAACCTCCTAAAACAAAATAACTTTAAACCCAGGATCCTGTAGCCAGCTAAACTGAGTTTCATTTATGATGGAGAAATTAAATACTTTAATGATATTCACCTGTTAAACAAATTTACCATAACTAAACCAGTTCTCCATGATATTCACAGACCCATGCTCCAAAATGACAAGCACAATGCTCTACCCCCAAAGTAAACTCACTCAGAAACTTTTGATCAATCTCCAACTACCGCAGTGGCATAAGGATTAAAAATGTCCACAGGACTTTTGAAAAACTCGATAACAAAAATACTACCAGGCTTATCAATACTCTCAAAAAATGTGAATGACTTAAATTGTCCTCTAAAGAGACACAGGTTGGTTGACTGGATACAAAAACTCAGGCCAGATATCTGCTGCATATAAGAATCTCATCTTATCTGGAAAGATAAATATAGACTGAGGGTAAAGGGATGGTCATCTATAATTCAGGCAAATGGAAATCAAAAAAAAGCAGGTGTTGCAATTTTATTCACAGATACAATAGGCTTTAAACCAACAAAAGTAAAGAAAGACAAGGATGGTCACTTCATATTTGTTAAGGGCAACAGTCAGCATGATGAGATTTCAATTATTAACATTTATCCACCCAACCAGAATGTGAATCAATTTATAAGAGAGACTCTAACAGACATGAGCAACTTGATTTCGTCCAGCACCATAACAATCAGAGATTTTAACACTCCTTTGGTGGTGTTGGATAGATCCTCCAAAAAGAAGCTAAGGAAAGAAATTTTAGACTTAAACTTAACCATTTAACAATTGGATTTAACAGACATCTACAGAACATTTCACCCTAACAAAATTGAATACACATTCTTCTCATCAGTCCATAGACCATCATCCAAAATTGATCACATCTTAGGTCACAAATCTAACCTCAGCAAATTTTTAAAGAATAGAAATTATTCCTTGTATTTTCTCAGACCATCATGGAATAAAAGTTGAACTCAGTAACAATAGGAATCTGCATACTCATACAAAAATCATGGAAGCGAAATAACCTCATGCTGAATGATAGCTGGGAGATAGACAAGATTAAGAAGAAAATTACCAAATTTTTGGAACAAAACAATAATTAAGACAAAAATTACCAGAACATCTGTGATATCACAAAGGTAGTCCTAAGAGGGAAATTTATAGTGTTGCAAGCCTTCCTCAAAAGAACAGGAAGAAAGGATGTTAACAACTTAATGGGACATCTCAAGCAACTGGAAAAGAAAGAACATTCCAACCCTAAACCCAGCAAAAGAAAAGAAATAACCAAAATTACAGCAGAATTAAATGAAATTGAGAACAAAAAATATATACAACAGATCAGTGAATCAAAAAGTTGTTTTTGTGAAAAGGTCAATAAAATAAGATAAATCTTTGGCTAACCTAACCAGAAATAAAAGAGTAAAATCCCTAATTTCATCAGCCAGAAATGATAAAGGTCAAATAACAACACACTCCTCAGAAATTCAAAAAATTCTTAATGAATATTACAAAAAACTCTATTCTCAGAAGTATGAAAATCTAAAGGAAATAGACCAATACTTGGAAACATGCCACCTTCTTAGACTTAGCCAGAAAGAAGTTGAAATGTTGAACAAGCCTATATCAAGTTCTGAAATAACATCAATTATAAGAAATCTCCCCAAAAAGACATGCCCAGGGCCAGATGGCTTCACATCAGAATTCTACCACATCTTTAAAGAGGAACTAGTACCTACATTACTTAACCTTTTCCCAAAACATAGAAAAAGAAGGAATACTTCCCAACACATTCTATGAAGCAAATATCACCCTGATAACCAAACCAGGAAAAGACTCAACAAGAAAATAAAATTATAGACCAATATCTCTAATGAATATTGATGCAAAAATATTCAATAAGATCCTAGCAAACAGAATCCAGCAATACATCAAATTATACATCATGACCAGGTGGGTTTCATCCCAGGTCCCCAAAGATGATTCAATATATGTAAATCAATATAATACATCACATAAACAAAACAAAAAACAAACACCATGTGATTCTCTCAATAGATGCAGAAAAAGCTTTTGATTAAGATCCAGCATCCTGGAGGGGGGGGCGGGGCAAGATGGCTGACTGGAAGCAGCTTCTGAAAAAGGCTCCTGTCCAAAACGAAAGATAACCTCCAGAAACTGCGCAATTAAGCTGAATACCGGGAGCCCAGCTGAGAGAGAGAAGTGATTTCTGTGGATCACCTCTGCTGAGACTGGCTGCAACCCCAAGAAAGCACGCTTCAGGTACAAAATTCATCTGAAAGGAAGAATGCCCGTCCCCTCCCCCAAGAAACCTCTGAGTTTCTTGCTTTTCTGTTTCCTTTCTTTTTATTCTCCTCTTTTGTTCCTATGAGTTTTCTACAGAAAAGCAGTGAACAGTGGACCTCTTGTCTCACCCCATGGAAGAGTACTATGGGAAGTGAGGTGTGCTTCCCCTGAGCACCCCAGTGTGACTCTGAAAACTCTATTGCTAGGCAGAAAAACTGAAGTAAAGTTTTCCCCACCATTCTGAACTTACTGTACACCCTTCCCCCCTTACCTGACGAAACAGAAGCCTACCCTCCGCTGAGACTGAGGGAGGAGGTCCCTGAGCAGCGCCCCCACTGCCACCTGCCAGAACAAGTGCCCCACCCGGAAAAGACTCCAGGGGGCCGCAGCGAGCCTCTCTCCCCTCCAGCCAGGGAAGCAGCAGGCGAGTGCCTGGCCCTGCGCCCCATGCTTGCCGGGCTTCCACAGGCCCGCCATCTGCTAGAAACTCTGACAGGAACCACCAGACCTCCGCAGGTCTGCCCCTGACCAGGAACTCCTCCCCCAGCGACTGCACCAGCCTCTGCCTGGCACCTGCAGGACCCCCACAGGCCAACCCCTGGCCACTAAATCCCCTGGCGACCGTTAGGCCCTGTGCCCCGAGGTTACAGGGCTTCCACAGGCGTGCCTTCTGCCAGGAACCCCGCCTACAACTGCCAGGCCTCTGCAGGCCCATCCCCCACCCAGGAATTCCTCCAGCAGCTGTCTGGCCCAGCATCCCATGGTTGTCGGGCTTCAGCAGACCTGCCATCTGCTAGAAACTCTGCCAGCAACTGCCAGGCCTCTGCAGGTCTGCCCCTGGCCAGGAACTCCCCCGGCGACTGCGCTAGCCTCAGCCTGTCACCTGCGAGGACCCCACAGATCTGCCCCTGGCCAGTAAATCCCCTGGCGACCGTGTGGCCCTGTACCCCAAGCCTGCAGGGCTTTCACAGGTATGCCTTCTGCCAGGAACTCTGCCTGAAACCCTCAAGCCTCTACAGGGCGGCCCACAACTAGGAACTCCCCAGGCAACTTCCTGGCCCTGTGCCCATGCTTACCAGGCTTCTGCAGGTCTGCCATCTGCTAGAGACTCTGCCGGCAACCGCCAGGCCTCCGCAGGAATGCCCTCAGCCAGGAAATCCCCCGGCGAACACGAGGGCCTCTACCTGGCACCCACAGGGCCCCTGCAGGTCTGCCTCTGCCAAGTAAATCCCCTGGCGACCGTGCAGCCCCGCGCCTGAACTTGGAGGGCTTCCGCAGGCCTGCCTCCTGCCAGGAACTCTGCCTGCAACCACCAGGCCTCTGCAGGCCCACCCCAGGCAAGGAATTCCTCCGGCAACCACCTGACCCTGTGCCCCATGCTTGCAGGGCTTCTACAGGCCCACCATCTGCTACAGACTCTGCCGGCCACTGCCAGGCCTCCTCAGGTCTGCCCCCAGCCAGTAACTCCCCTGGTGATTGCGCGGACCTCCGCCTGGCACCTGCAGGGCCCCTGCAGGGCCACCCCTGGTCAGGGACAGTCCCGGCAACCATGTGGGCCTCCACCTGGCACCCATGGGGCCTCTGCAGGCCAGCCTTCTGCCAGGGACTCCGCTAGCAACTGCCAGGCCTCTGCAGGCCTGCCACTAGCCAGGAACTTCCCCGGCGATCGCCTGGCCCTGCATCCCACACTTGTTGGGCTTCTGTAGGTCAGCTTTCTGCCAGGGACTCCACCCGTGACCGCCAGGCCCCCTGCCAGGGTCACTCCCAGCAACTACGTGGGCCTCCGCCTGGCACCCACAGGGCCTCTGCAGGCCAGCCTTCTTCCAGGGACCCCACCAGCGACTGCCAGGCCTCTCTGCAGGCCCACCACCAGCCAAAAACTTCCCAGACAACCCCACGGCCCTGCACCCACTACTTGAAAGGCCAGACGCAAAGGTGAATAACAACCATGGGGCAGAATCAACAGAAAAACTCTGGCGATATCAATAATCAAAGTAGACCAACCCCTCCAAGTAACAACAAGGCAGACACAGCACAAGATCTCCTGCATAGGCAAATGGCTGAGATGTCTGAAATCGAATTCAGAATCTGGATTGCAAATAAGATCAGCGGAATGGAGGAAAAGATGGAGTTAGAATTTCAAGCAGTAATTCAAATGATGACCCAAAAGATGTCTCAACAATTCAACGAATTCAAACACAAAATGACCAAAGATTTTGACACATTGAGACAAGAAGTTGCAGCCCTTAAAGATCTGAGAAATTCAGTAGAATCCCTCAGTAACAGAATGGAGCAAGCAGAAGAAAGGATTTCTGACATGGAAGACAAAGCTTTCGAAC